>WBMY01015918.1:25909-105771 GCA_013397315.1 Donacobius atricapilla
TGGCGGCCTTCCTTCCCACACCTCTTGAGTGTGTGGACAGCAGGATGGGGACTGAGGGAACAAAGTTGCTCCCACTATAAATAAAGGTCTGATTTGGGACCTCCTGAGGAACTTATACATAAATCCATGGGACCTGATGAGGTTCACCCCAAAATCCTGAGGGAATTGGCTCATGTAGTTGCCAAGCCACTCTTCATGGTATTTGAAAAGTCATGGCAGTCAGGGGAAATGGAAAAGGGGAAGCATTGTACTCATCTTTAAAAAGGGTAGAAACTAGGACCCTGGGAACTACTGACCTGTCAGCATCGTCTCTGTGCCTGGAAAGATCATGGAACAGCTCCTCCTGAAAGCTGTGCTAAGCACATGCGGGCACAGGGGAGTGACTCAAGCCACCNCACAGGGAAGTGACTCAAGCCACCATGGATTCAGCAACAGCAAGCTCTGCCTGACCAACCCAGTGGCCTTTTATGATGGAGTGACTACATCAATGGACAAGTGAAAGGCTACAGCTGTAATTTATCTGGCTTCTGTAAAGCCTTTGGCGCAGTCCCCCACAATACCCTTCTCCCTAAATTCAAAAGAAATTGGTAAAAAACTGGTTGGAGGTGCTAATCCAGAGGGTGTGGTCAATAGGTCAGAGTTCCAATGGACATCAGGGACAAGTGGTGTTCCCAGGGTCTGTACTGGGACCACTGTTATTTAATATCTTTATTCATGACAAAAAGGGATCAAGTGCACCCTCAGGAAATTTCCAGATGCCACCAAGCTGAGTGGTGCTCTTGACACACCTGAAAGACAGGATGCCATCCAGAGGGACCTGGACAAGCTCAAGAACTGGGCTCATGGGAATCTCATGAGATTTAACAACACCAAGTGCAAGGAGCTGCACCTGGGTAGGGGCAACCCCCAGTACCAGCACAGGCTGGGTATGAACAGATGGAGAGCAGCCCTGGGCAGAAGGACTTGGGGTTGCTTGTGGGTGAGAGGCTGGACATGACCCAGCCATGGGCACTCCCAGCCCAGAAAGCCAAATGTGTCCTGCGCTGGTTCCCGAGCAGTGCAGGCAGCAGGGCCAGAGAAGGGATTCTGCCTCTCACCTGGAACCCTGCATCCAGCTCTGGGGTGCCAGCACCGGAGCATCAATCTGTTGGAGTAAGTCCAGAGGAGGGAGGAAAAGCTGAGACAATTGGATTTATTCAACCTGGAGAAGAGAAGACTTTGGGGTGACCTAATCTCAGTCTCTGTACCTGAAGGGAGCCTACAAGAAAGATGAAGAGAGTTTTTACAGGACAAGGGAGAATGGCTCCAAACTGGAAGAGAGTAGGTTTAGATTAGGTACTAGACAAAAACTCTTTGGTGTGGGGGTGGTGAGGCACTGCAATAGGTTGCCTAGAGACATTATGGGTGCCCCATCCTTGGAAGTGTTCAAGGCCAGGTTGGATGAGGCTTCTGAGCAACCTGGTCTAGTGGGAGTTGTGCCTGCCCATGGTAGGGGAGGTTGAAACTAAATGGTCTTTAAAGTGCCTTCCAATCAAGGCCATTTTATGATTCTGCAATTTTAGGAAGAATACAAAGCAACATTGGCATGAAGATCTTTAGCTCATTGCTGTTTCATCCTAGGACATGTGGTAGCACTTTCTGCCATGCCTTGTGTGAACAGGGTTTGGAGTTTTTAAAATTATATTTTAAGTTGGATCATCGAGCATTAATGGTTAGAAGTAAATCTTGGTTTTATGAGATCAGTTAAAGAGATATGACAACAGGAAGAAGTAGCTGGGCATGCTATTTGTAGTACCCTGGTGGTATTGACTGAAGTTTAGTCATGTGGCAGATGGGGAAAAAAGTCTCAGCATGCAAAATCATGTGAGGCCAGAAAAAGGGACTGTTTTGTGGTGACTGGCTGGTTTCCATGGGATTATCACTTTCCTGTAGTGTATGCAGAAGAGGGCAGTTTTCCTTGTGCTCACTATAATTCCAGTGATCCTGTACTTGCTGTTGTGAGAACACTATGTTTGTGCTGGTGGTTCACTTCTACAGCCCACTCACTGTGTGCCACCATCTTTCATATAGGTGCCGCTTCAAGCCCTTCCATCATCTAGTTTAATCTTATTATGTTCCCATCTCTGATAAACTGTCTTCTAGCACCATGCTGACATGGTTGTATCCAGGGGTATCTCGCAGCTGCCTGGTAACTTGTCCCTTGCAGCTGCTACTGGATTGCGTCTTCCAAAGGGACTTGGATTTTTGAGGAACCTTTGTTGGGAGGTGATGATACTCATTGTGAAGTCAATTTATGTTTGCATCCCTGACAAAGGTTGTGCCTGGTTATTTGCAGCAATGCCTGTTCGTGTCTTGTTCACTCTGAAGGGGAAGCCTAGACTCACACACGTATTGGGATTTCAGCTTGTTTACTCAAATGTTCTTTGATTCACAGTTTGAGATAAATGTTCTCTGATGCTGTAGTTTGGTTTGTTTGTTTGTTTGTTTTTTTCCATGCTTTGATAAAGCTTTCAAAAAGAGCAGCAAGTATCTTCAGTTGTACATAGTGAATGCATTGAGAATGGCAGTGAATCTAAGCCTAAAAGCTGTTTATAAAACAGCTGAGGCTCACTGGTGGTGTTGCCAAGACAATGAAAATAAATTCAGAAGCTTTTCTGAGTTTTTGTGTGATTGTACAGTTTCAGAAAGGAAGGTGTTAGAGGATTCTCGATTCCACTTGACAGATTTTCATGTCAAGCTGATTTTTGACTGCCAGCCCTGCAGTAGTGTAGTTGCAGCAGCTGAGCTCAGCTCTCTGCCTGGCACCACCAACACACTATCGCTTCTGCCAGCTAGACAGTCTTATGGTTACGCTTGGAGTAACACCTGTGCAAACTCATTAATTGCTAAAAGAATTTCACTGATGTCACTCTAGGAAACAGGAAGAGAGCAGTCTGTACTTTCTGGCAGTCTTCTTTTGTTTTGCCTCTGAAAACTTGTTTTCCTTCCGGCACATTACTGGCATTCAGCCATGACAAAGCTGTGAGGCCAAAACAGCTCTTGCTGCCAGAGAAACATTTGACCTGTGAGGGGAAGGAAGACTTTAACATGGAAATGTTGCTCTGCTGTTGCAAACTTGGGTGCCCCTAGGTTTTCTGGACAGGCTCCCAAGATCATGAGTGTCTTCCACTGTTTTTTTTTTTGTAGCTAACAAGGAGTAGCCACATGGTTGCTCACAGTTGGTCAGAGTGAATGTACTGCACAGGTAGCCATAACAAAACAGTCTTTCCTGCAGTGACAGTCCATCCTGAATCCTGAATTGCACACCAGCACACTTGCCCTCCTGACATGTTAGGAGGCACTTGGCTTCCAAGTGCAAGGCAATCAAGAGCAGTTAAGAAACCAAGATATCCTGGGAGCCCAGTCTTACTTTCTTAGGGCAAATGGGCATTGGTTTTTTGGCTCCAAACTACATAACAATAAAGATGACACCCTGTTGTGGCATCTGTGTGCCTCCTGGCATCGAGGGCAGTGGGGCAGCAGTGCCTGCGGAGGGCTGCCTGCTGCACCCTTGGCTGCTGCCAGCCAAATTCTTTGTTGCATTCTGTGGTGCATGCTGGGCTCTTAGCAGTTCTCCCAGCAGAAGGGAGTGATCCAGAGGTGATAATGGCCCCATCTGTGCATCATCTCCCTTCCACCAGTGAGGGCCTGCCTCAGGACTCCCAGCTCTGCCAGGAGGTTGTTGCTTCAGGAGCTCCTGATCAGTGCAGGGAAGGACCAAGCATTTCTGGTATCCAGCATCTTAGAGCTTGGTGAAATTGACTGAGCAGCCAGAATAGTTTCAGAAACGCGGTAATATAGAGGAATAGCAGGATCCTGGTTCGAGTTTTGCATTCTGAACAACTGAGAAGTACAGAGTGGCCTTGAGGCAGGTTACAGGGGCACCATTAATAGGAATGGAGCCATCCTGCAAAACACTGGGCTGTCTCCTGGCTTCATGGAGTTACATTTGAGTGCTGACTTCCTGACAAGTAGCTATTGCAGTTTTCTCTAGCTGGGCATAAGAACTTTATGGAAGTTGGAAAAAGAAAATGCTACTTGCCACACTCTGTCTCTGGCAGCACAGGTTTTCTTACCCAGTATAATAAATCCTTAAAAGATGTCTTTCCCTAGAATAAAAACAGACTACTAAAATTTGATGTTCTTCATCACACTGTTTCACAAGGCTATTTGTGGCAAGTGTACTACCACACTGGTCTCTTTTTAGTAACTCCTCAATGACATTCCTGTGTAAGCAGCTAAGAGAAACCCCAAGTCAGAGCAATTTTTCTTCGACATTTTAACATGAAAAAGACCAAAATGAAGCTTGTCACCAGAGGAGAGCACACTGTGCTGGCCTCCATGAGACAATTTGTATTGGACTGGAAAACTGGTGGCTGGCAGTAGGAAAGGCAGGTTGCTTACTGTACTGGCACAGGGGGTCTGCAGAATGCAGCCACGAGGCAGGTGGTCCTCTGACGCAGTGTTTCTATTAGAGAGTTGGGCTTCTGTGAAAGAAGCAATAGCAGTCCCTGCTAAGGGAAACCTTGTTCCATGTTTCGAGTAGATGAAACTTAAGCAGATAAATGTTGCTTAATGGCAGAAGGAAGGAAGGAAATGTGTGAATAGAATTTGTATTCTTGAGGCCAAAATAAAATGCCTTTGTGAAATGGATTTGTAACAAAAAAATCAGCAAAAATTAATTACACCTTTGTTTACACTAGTGGAGCTTGAGTCAATTTCTGTTTTCTTTGTCAAGGAGGCAACAGATACAAGAAAATTTCAGGAATTTGTGCTGTTTAATATTTGAAATCTTAACTTGGAAAGTATGTGTCTGGAAAATAGAGGATCAAAGTAGGCTGTGGTTTGGGAAGTGAAATATTTCAAGATTGTTTGCATCTTATTTCAATGTAGTAACTACAAAAAATATATCTTCCATAAAGTAGACTGTCAATTGTGGACAACTTCTTTTTCTTCTTTNACAGCTTTGATGCAAGGTTAAAATCAACTAAAAGCTCTTTATACCCTTCCAGGATGTCTACAGTACTCATCCCTAAGCCTCTGAAATCTTTAAAGTAAACAGTTAACACTTTCAGGAAGTTAATTTGTAGTTAATGTTTGAGTAGCAAAGAGAATGCAGTAAAATACCTCTAGAAGGATGGAGAGGGAACTTATGTGCACAGGAAGTTCATTGGAAGTACTGAAATGCCACTAGGTGACCAGTTCTGCTTTTTTTCCAGGCCTGGCTCATATTCAGTTTGCATGCAGGGGCTCCTGAGTAGAAGCAAGATGAGGAACTGATCCCTCAGTTAGAAGCTGAGGAATAGGGACACACTGCTGGTGATAGCAATAGGAAAGAAGCTCACAACTCCTTGCTTATACCTAACTCTTAGGTGGGATGGATTTGGATACTGCTCTCTACAAGGGTACTACTGTTTTTTATGAAAGCTGTAATGAGAAGACCAGCTTTCTGGAAAAACACACTAATTGAAGCCCCATTTACAATGTAATTTATTAATTCAAAAATCATTGTTTTATTTTGAAGCTGTGTTTAAACACACTTTATCGCTCCTCCAAATGCCTCCCAAGTTAGTGCACTTCCTTTGTCTCTGGTGCAATATTTCTTAGCCATAGCTTATGAAGCACAAGGGTGAAGGATAGCAAAGCCTGGTTATGTAGGTCAGTTACAATTCTACACTGCAAAATTCAACAGAAGTGGATCTTGGTAAGGACCATAAGTGCTTCCTTGTAGTTTGTGCAGTCCTTTTCTCTCAGCCCTTGTAACAGGAAGAAAAGCTTTCAACAGCAGACTGCAGTGACTGTTGAGCTGAAGTCCATGTGAATGTGTTTTTATTCTGATGCCTAACTCTTCATCTGAGTAGGAAAAGCTGTAGCACTCAGGGCTGGATGCATTAGAATCTCTCTCAGACTGACTGAATTACTGTAGAAAGTGAAACTTACCAGTAATGCTAGCAATTCTAAATACATAACTGTTTGGATGACAAATCTCCTTAGTCAAAACCAAACATAGAAAAAATATCTCTTTTTTGACAAAGAAGCTGAATTTTAGAAAACCACTTATTTTTAATAATGCTGATATGAACTTGCTCCTTTTTTCCCTTTTTTTTCAGTTGTATTTATTATCACTGCTAATATTCATTGAGCATACTCCTTCTGTTAATAAAAGTGTCTGCATTGGTTACAACAGCCTCCAGCCTTTCTTTCAATGTAACAGTTTTCCTAGCTTTCCTAAAAATCATTGAAGTAGGCATGTGGACTTCTGACTGCTTCAGAACACTGACTGCTGAAGTCAGAAATGGAGGTGATGTTAGGTCAAAGCTTACACACAGGAGAGAGCTTCTGTGCTCAGCATCCAGTGGCAGAAGAGGGATGTCTTCATGCTCTAACTTTATACTTATATAAACTATCTCTAGAAATCACTTAATCCATTTATCTGCTTTAAAAGAAGATCAACTCAGCTGCCTGTAAATATAAAGAAAGGTTAATGGTATTCTCTGCATAACTAACACCGAAAAGTGAAATGTTCAATACTCTTTTCTTAACTAAATGCATACTGCTAGCTTTTTTATGATGAGTCAAAGTAAGTTCTTATAGGCAGAAAACATGTTAAAAAACATGCAAAGAATATTTGATTTTTTTTGAGAGAAAGTGTATGCTACTAAGAATCTGGAACACAATTGGATGGAATCCTTAAGGATAGTGGTAGTGTTGCTATTTTATTTCATGCAATGAAAGAGATCCAATAGATGAATAAGGTGATGATGCATCTATTTCTCATATTAACGTGATACAAGCTTTTTAATTTTCAGTGATCTGTTCTTATTTCTCATTTAAGTTCTGAAAAAATTAGAAAATCAGACCCCCAAAAACTTGATGTTTTCCTGTCTTCTCAAATTTCATCTAGAATCTAACTGGGAGCCTCATTCTTGTTCTATAAGGAGCACTTATGCAAATAAAATGCGTTCTTAACCTGGGCCCACATAATTATTCAGCAGTCATGCTCCAAATTTGTTGTCTCTCTAGTGCTGTACAACAGCACTTCCAAATCCTTCCAAAGGAAGAGAACATTGTGTTTTTAATGAAGTGAGCTGGTTTTGGAACTGATGATTTTCATCCATTACTTTCACAAGTATGCTATGATTGTTGCTGTAGCACAAAGTTCCAATAGAATGTTCTTCCACATTAAACAAAACCAATATAAAAGTAATAACAAGGAGTGATCTTCAGCATATTTTAAGATAAAGCTGCATAGATTAAATTGCTAGGTCATAGGATTTATTATTCCTTTAAGGAAAGGGGTTAGAGACAGTTATAGGGATTTGGCTAGAAGTTAGCTGTATAAAAAGAAAAATAAAATCCTGTCATTGTCTTTTTTCCCCCCTCCAGCAATTGAATCTGTACTGTGCTCTCAGGTTGGACAGCATACTGTCCAAGAAGACTTGTCTGTCTTCAGAGTTAGATCTTTATGTGTGCAGTACCCCAAAGAAAAATTATTTTAGTGTGCTTTTGGATAATTGTGCCATTAAGTTCAGTCATGGTGAGACTGTTGATAAAGAAAGGAAATAAAAAAAAAACTAAAGCTAACCTGAAGGAGTTATATTTACATCTTCAGAAGAATAGCAGATTGAAATTAGAAATGTGAAACTTCATACATAACAGAATTTCTGTGAGTCAAATATCTTGGCAAGTGCAGGAACTTCAGATTGTTTGTACTTTAAATGCAGCAGTACTTAAAATTAACTGAGTTGGACCCAAAAGCAAGTGGGTAGGTAAATGTCCAAGAATTTCCCACTATATTATACTATATTATATAATATAAATGCTATTGCTTAGAAACAGATTTTTTTTTTTTAATACATGTGAGAAGGGGAGGATGTAGGGGAGAGGGAGACAGTTTCTATATTGATGCTGGTTATACTGCAAGATTTTTAGATTAATTCTTTTAACCATGTTGCAGATTGATCAGTAACTGCATGACGTGCCATCTGCTTAACCGTTTAACATCTGCTTAGCTGTTAAGTCAAACTAAGTCTTTGTGCATATATGCTTTTACTTTTATTTATTCATTAAAAGACTTCTAGTGAGTAATTAAGTTATCTAAATTAAAGGGAATAAATAACCTTGAAAGCAGCAGAATTGTATTTTTAATAAGGTATGTAGAAGCTTCAAATTAATAACTTAGATTACTGTTTATTCCCTTTTTTGTACATCAAAGTATTTGTTTAAAATTGTGTGTGTTAACTGGAACATGCAATGACTCCATCCATTTCATACATCCATAGCTGAGATTGTAATAGGTTCTGAAGAACTGTTTTTGTCTACATACTGAATAAGCCCTACTGCTTATTAAAAGTACTGGGTGAGTGTGAACATCATGTTTGTGATTCAGCACTCTGTTTAATCCAGAACAGAAGCATAATTGTCAGGGTGGTTTGGGTTTGGTTGGATTTTTTTCAGTTATGTTTTTGGTGTGCTTTGCCATTTTATTGTGGAGGTGAGCTAAGTAAGTTGGAAGGAAAGCAAGTGTCAAGCAGAGAACATAGTATAGGCAGCAAGAGGGTGATTTGGAAAAGGGCATCTCTCCAAATCTCTCTCATTCATCTCTCTTTAGGAAAGACTTTTTGGGGAGTACTGATTCATTTCTTTAATTGAGCCTCAGTGAGAGATCTGAATACCTAGCCACCATGCTGGAGTCAGGTGAATGTGTAAGGGCAGGAGGGAGCAGTAACAATGAGAAGAGTGGTGAAAGGAGTGAGGAGAAATTTGTAGTTTTTCCAAGTTTTGGACAACAATGGCTTGAAGACCATGATTTAGTGAGATACAAGACTTGTATATAGTGAGTAACAGCACTTGCAAGTGGAGGTCTTAGAAATCTGGAATTAAGATAGCTGAGTGAGGAAAGTAAATACAGGGGACTGACACTGGTGAAAATCATTAGAAGGAAACCTTTCTGGTGTATTATTAAAAGAGCACAGTGAACGGGATGAAGAGGAGTGAAGCTGGTAAACACCAGAGATAAATAGCCTATGATACCATACATCTGGTTCAAAACCTACTTTTAATAAAAAGTGAAAGACAAACAAGTTTCGTTTGTATTGCAGAATTTTGACCAAGAATAACTACAAACCACAGAGCAGAAGAAACGGAACGCATAGCAGCACAGTGTCACATCTGTGGCCACGGTGGTGGAAGAGAGCAAGGCTAGTGTATCCCATGTGTTGTAACCAGGGAACCCAGTCACCGCTGTGGGGGGAGAAAGGACAGGAGAGTGAATACTAGGAGGTGCTATGCTCCAAACCCCTTTAAATCTTGGACTTGTCAGGTTTGTTGCCCCTACCATTATTTCTAATCAGGAGGTGGAATAAACTCATGAAATGGTTGCAGCTGTGTGTTAAAAGTAACAAAACACTTTATTCAAAGGTTCCTCATTTGAAAGCAGGCACAGTATTACATTTAGCAGATGGGAGCTATTTGTGTGAATCTTCAAGTGCTTCCATTGTATCAGTGTTGAAAAGAGAAATCTATCCAGAGATATAGTTTGAAGAATTCTGTGTGATTTCTTAGATCTTCTCATGTACTCACTGGCATTAAGTTTTACATTTTTAGATAGCATTTTGTATGAAGTTGTGTCATGTCTTGATCATAAGGTAATGATTTCATGTGTGGGTCTTTTTCATTACTTTGCACATGAGTTTTATAGATCACTCTTTTATTGAATATGAAAAAGAAAATTATAAAGTTTTCTTTTAATGCCATAAGAAATTTGAAGACAACTTGGGGGAGATTGAGTCACTGGAAGTTTTTCTTGCCCTTAAAAAAGATGAAAAGTCAATAAAAATGTTAACCTGAATTTAAGACTAACTACTGAGGCATATAGAAATATAAAATTTAGGCAACATCAAAGGTTAAGCTTAAGGACTGATCAGAGGCTTAGAGATGCATCTTTCTTTGCACAGCATTTTCTTCTGAGCAGGTGGTTTCTGAAGGACTTAGTGAATTTTCTATTACATTATTGAGCTGTTACCTGCCAATTTGAGTTTATGGATATTAACTCTTATTTAAAGTCCTAGGTAAACTTCATTGTTTAATATTTTTAAACAATTATGAAATGGCTTCATAAGCCTTGGCTGTCTTACAATTACATGCTTTGTGTGGTAGTTTAGATGACAAATATTTGTTGAAATATTGTATGTATTGGAGAACTCAACTTTGCATTCTTTGCTGTTACTCCCATATTCTTCTTCCTCATTCTTTTAAACAATGGTATCTTTAAATAGAGATAAATTTGAGTTCAAGGTAAATAAATTCTTCAGAGGTGATGTTTTTACGATTTGTTTATGTTAAATTTGTGATAGATATTTCTATTTTAATGCTTTGTTGTAATTTAATATCTTTGCTTTTATTTTGGCAATAAAAAGGGTCTTGGGCATTAATAATTAATTCATAGATTCATATAAGATGCTGAGTTGGAAATGACCGATCAGGACCATCGAGTCCAGCTCCTTCCTGCGCAGGACATCTGCAAGAAACACGCCATGTGCCTGAGTGTTGTCCAAATGCTTCTTGAACTCTGTCAGGCTGGTGCTGTGACTATGGCCCTGAGGAACCTGTTCCAGTGCCCAAACACCCTCCTGATACGCCACCTCCCCTGATACCGCTTCAGGCCTGAAGGTCTTGTCACTGATCACCGCAGAGATGAGTTCACTTCCTGCCCCTCTTCCTCCCCTCATGAGGAAGTTGTAACTGGAGTGAGGTCTGTCCTCAGGCTCTTCCTTCTCCAGGCTGAACAGATCAAGGGGCCTCAGCTGCTCCTCGTTCAGCTCCCCCTGAAAGCCCTCCAGCATCCTTGTGGCCCTCCTTTGGATTCTAATAGCTGAATGTCTTTTTTATATTGGGGTTGAACACCATTTACTTGTTTCTATACTGTAATGCCTGACTATATACTGACAGAGAGAATTGGGGCTGTTCGACCTGGAAAAGAGGAGATTCTGCAAGGACCTTACAGTAGCCTTTCAAGACCCGAGGGGGGCTTAGAGGAAGGCTGGAGAGGGATTTTTCAAAACGGCATGTAGTGATAAAACAAGAGGAATGGCTTTAAACTGAAAGAAGGAATTCTTGGAGTAGCTATTAGGACGAAGTTCCTTACTGTGATGGTGGTGAGGAACTGGTTGCCCAGGGAAGTTGTGGATGCCCCATCCTGGAAGTGTTTAATGCCATGTGGGTTGGAGCTTTGGGCAATCTGGTTTAGGGGGAGGTGTCCCTGCCTATTGCAGAGGAGTTGGAACTTGATGTTTAAAGTCCCTTCCAACTCAAACTGTTCTATGGTTCTATTACTGTGTGATGCATCATGACTCACCTAAACATTCCTTTAAAGTGGTGAAGCAAACTACGGTTCAGCCACATCTAATTAAATAGAAAGGATTTGGACTCTGTAAGGACAGTACAAATAGCTTCTGTTTTTAACTGTGAATCAATGCACCCGGGTGATTGAGAACAACCACAAAAACCACAGCTGAAGTGTAAACAAGAAATTTACTCAATTACCTTACTAACTGGAGGATTCTGAAACAAGGCTGGGCAGCAGGATGAGGGCACAGGCACAGTCAGGCTCAGTCCAATCCTAGGGGCAGCAGGGCTGCTGCTGTGCCCATTTACCAAGGGCCTGAGCACGTGTAGTTTAGCGCCATGCTGAGATCTCCCCGTGCTTTTTATGGCGTCTGCTTTGATCTCTCTCCCAACAGGGAGCTCTGGCATGCCTGGGATACGGCCTACAAGTCTCTGTAAACACCTATGTTATCTCTGCACAGAAATTCTACTTCTCCAAACAGATAGAGGATAAACAGCAGTAGGTTTCCCTACATATGTTTTCTCACACTGTTTATTCTCCAGGCCTTGGCATTCCCAGCTTGAGTGAATCCACCATCATCCTTGCCATTCTTCCCCTTTTAACCCTTTCCTCTGAACGCAAACAAAACTTAACACCCTTTTTTGTTCAAGTGTTTTCATAATTGTTTTCACACTGAATCACATAATAAAGCATGTCTGACTCTACTTTTCATAGTTCCTTCCACTCTTCCCCGCCACCGCTTGAAGGTCACATGCCAACACTTGGGTATCACACTGAGCAGAACTGCTTGTACCTCCATGGGGAAAATTGATATAATCCAGTCAGAACACAGGATTTCACTGAAATCCATTTCAGTTTTGAGCTGTGAATTGAAACAAAGCCATTTTTAAATGGAAAAAAATATGAAGGCCCTCTCCTTGGATAAAAGAGAGGATATAATTCTCTTCTTGTTACGTAGTAGCCATACTTGGCAAGGGCTATGCATTGGCTTTTGGAAAAACCACAGCAGCAGGATGAAAACTCTGCAATCATTTTGACTTTTAATTTCTTTTTCAAGGTGCTGTGTTTCTAATCAAAACCCTTTTCAAGGACTGAAACTCAGTTACTTCTTATGATAAAATATATCAAGTATCTATTCACTTCACAATATAATGTGTATAAAACAAACAGTAAACAAAATATAATCCCAAAATGTCATCCATTCATATTTTTTAACCTGTTTTTAAAATTCTCATAGTAATATATAGGGAGATACTGTGTATATTTATATGTACACAGTGGCTGAAACTTGTGCTTTATTCTACTTTATGAAATTCAGCCTAATCGTGAGATTTCATTTTTTCTTAGCTTCTTATTTATAAATGCAAAGAATTCTTCAGTCATCTGCAGTTGGTGTTTACTGCCAAATTGCTGAGACAGGAACCTCATCTCTGCCTGATGTACTGGCTGTGCTAGTTAATAAGTGCTTTTCAAATCAGCAAATGTATGCACAGGTGTGTGCATGCATTCATGCTCCAACTGTTTAACTTGTTCGACATTAAGTATTTTGGGAAAACTTTATCTCTTAGTAGAGTACAAAAATCACAAGCAGATGCTGATCCTTTAGGTGAGAGTGCTGGGGAAGGGACATGGGAAGTTGTACAGGCATGTTTGGTCCTACTTTTGACATTGAGGCAAAGTACGTAGCTGTCTTTCTTCATCCCCTTCTCTCTGAGCCAGCCACAGCCATCTGATTAATCTGCTCACACTTAACTAATTACTGTACTGAGGAGCTGTGTTCAGTGAGGTGTGATCCTGACCAAATCCATAAATGGATAAACGGGAACCATAGGGAGCCTTGGCAATGGCAGGCACCTGCCTTTTTAAATGTGTGGCACAGAAAGCAGTTTAATTCTATGATAAACCACCCTCACAGTAAGGAATTAAAACACTTTGTAGCACTCAGTACTGCGTAGACATGCATATCTGTACACAGACAAAGTAATAGTCTCTTGTATTTTTATCTCTTTTTCTCTTCCTCCCCACTCCAATATAACTATTCCTCTAAAATTTTTCATACAGTACTTGGAACAATATGAAGCATTTAAGAAATGATAATAAAAAACAGTAAACAGTGTGTATTTTTCTGAGATACCTTATTTAGATCTGTCATAGAATTTTTTATCATGCTCTTATGTTCTCCCTTAGGACTAGTGGCACTTCTGGGTATCTGAGAAAACAGTGAAGAAAATCACTTTTCTGTTAGCTTAGCAAACATTTAGAGATGTTTGTTAGCCACCTAATGAAGTTACAGAATTCAGCAGAGCAACAGAAACTTCCAGTTTCATAAGTGTTATGTGCTGAGGTTGACAGCACAAGAGGATTTCTGCAGGATATAAATACATAGCTAAAACGCATGATGATTTGTTTTTAAAATAACCAAACCACAAAAATGAGGCACAAGGTTTTAAGTGCTGGAGAAAATAATGGATTAGACAAATTCTCTACTTCTTTGTGTCTGGTTTCATCTGTAATAGTTTTCTTCTTAGTAGCTCATACAGTGCCGTAGTTTAGATTTAGCATGAGAATAATGTTGGTAACACACTGAAGTTTCCATAGCTCCTCAGTAGTGCCTACCTTAAGACAAAGACTTCTCAGCTTCCCATGCTCAGCCAGCCAGGAGGTGCCCAAGAAGCTGGGAGCATCTGCTCAGCCAGGACAGCTGACCCAAAATGGCCAGTGTTTGGCCATGTTATATCATACCATGAAAATCATACCCAGTATGATATCCAGGGGGAATTTGTCATAAGAGAGAGGCAGTCACTACTGGGGGATGGATTTGGACATTGGTGTGTGCTGAGCAATTGTATTGTGCATTGCTTCTTTCTCTTGGGTTTTATTCCAATCTCTCTCTCTCACACCCTCTCCATTGCTATTGTTATTGTCATTGGTTTTATTAGCATTTTTTCTTACATTATTGCAGCTATTAAAGTAGTTTTTATCTTAACCCTTGAGTTTTTATTTTTTCCTGATTATCCTCCCCATCCCACCATGGAGGGGCTGGGAAGAGGTACTTGATTGTCATCTGGGGTTAAGTAACAACACTATAATTCTTTATTTTCTGGTCTGTCATGCAGCCTGACTTCAGTTACACAAAGTTGAAACCTCAGATTCTGACTGCTTCATGTTGTCATGTTATAGACACTATCAAAATGCTTCTATTAACTTATTTTTAAAGTTAATAGTTACACTTTTCCAACTATATTGGAATAGCTAGTACAGTAGATGTTTCAGTTGATCCATAGAGACAAAAAAAAATCTAAATAAATGATACAGTAATAATAGAGTTAATTTTGAAAGTTGGGGGGATTAGTGTAAAATGTTACATAAAGGAAGAATTATTTTTTATACTTTGAATATTTTGGTAAAATAACTTTAAATTAAATATTGGATGTATTCATAGTGAAGGATAATCGAACTTAGCATCACATACATACATTGAGTCACTGTGGTGGAATCTCGGTACTTTTGGAACTTGGTAATGAGACACCAAAATTTATTCTAAGTCAGAAATAAAGAAAAATAATTTAAAAGATGTAGAGTTTATAAGGTAAAAATTCATCTGTGCATAACAAGGAATTTGGAAATTGGGAGTTATCATAACTCAGAAATGCCAGGTGTTAGTACACCTGGGGGTTTTTAAATCTGTCTGATTTTCACCTTTGCTTCCCATTCCTTGTACTTTTTGTCTTTGCTGCTTTTCCAAAATGCTGCTAAGGAAAGTGTAGCAGCGTGCATTATATTGATGGGTGTAAATTGCAACTTCATTTTAACGCTGCACCTGTTGGAAATGTACTGCACAATTTCCTAACACGCATTCCTCTCCTGCCTGTACACTTGCAACACTCAACTTTTTATTGTTCCAGTGTCAGATCTAGTTAAACCCGTATGTTTGCTTTTCTATACTAGCAGCACTTGAAAGAGCTCTTAAAAAGAGTTCTTCACAATGATCTCTGCGGTGCACCATCAGTTTCCAGCTGGTTTATTCTTTTGCTTAGTAACTCATGTATCATTTGAGGAGTATTTTCTCTTTAGCTTAAATACTGTATCATGTTTAACATCTCTTTTTTCTTTTCTTTAGTACTGCTTTTTTCATATGACTACCAAAATTACTACTTGTGTTATGCTATGGCTGCCGTGCCCTTTCCTTTAACAACTGTTTATGTGCAGCCTGAAACAAGTTTATGGTGATTAATAGGCTTCAAGTGCTTCCAGCTCCTTCTCCTACCAGGTATATAGATGCTGTTCTTTCATGTTACCAAGTGGTCAAGTTTGTGGACAGGTGTTCCTTTTCTTTGGAAAAGACTTGCATCCTGCTGCCACACCAGCAAGTTTTGTGAGAGCTAACCTTATTAGCAAAGCAGGTCAGATACCATTGGTGACAGACAGCAGTAATGGATAGCAGTGGTTGCTGATGGAGCTGACTGGTGCTGGGATGCTCCTGCACATCCCCTGGTACCTTGGCCCTTCCCTGCAGCAGATCTCTGAGGAAAGACAGAAGTGTGTACGGTATGCTGATAGGTGTTCTGTTGGAGGAAACAAGTGGCCCCATGGTTGAGTTGCAGTTTCTTTCACATACTAATCTAATGGTATTATGTAAATCTCTTTCTGTTGGATTAGTGGAATTTTAAAAAGGGAAGCAGTCAAACAAATAGTAAAAGTAGTTGAATCTCAGTACATTGTGTTTCCAGAGTTGTGTACTGAATATCAGATTTTTAATAGGAGAAAAATGCCTACATGTCAGAAACATACCAAGGCATTTTAATACTCTAAGGGCAACTTAATGCCATTTCCTTACTCTAATTTCCTCCTCCCTTTAAACTTTGGAATGCATTCTTCACAAGATGGCATGGAAAATTGCCCCATTCTTGACCTGTTGGGGCAGTTACTACTAGAAAATTGGTTCCTGGGGGTTACTTGATCAACTCTGTCTCCATCTTTCATCAGGTTCTTGGGGCAAGAGTTTTACTCCCCACAGAATGAACTAGCTGGGAAGAGGTGGTGCCAATGGCTGAGAGTGGGAAGGAATACAGGGTGTCTGCCACCCCCAATCACTGTCATCATCCTTGTGGAAAAAATGAAAGTACTTCTTTGTGTTTTCCCTTTGATTCTAGACGAAATGTCTCTGTATTTAAAACTTTCCTTAGGTCATGCTAATGAGTAGTTGTTTCGTGATCCCACTAAGCAAGAATCAATAAAGGTTGACATATAGGGGTTTTATTGGTGCTTCCATCCCCTATCTGCATAGCTTTTTCTTATACATATATTTATTGGGCAGTGTGTCTCATGATGTAAAAAGGATGGAGAGATGTCATGATTAGGTAATGGGTAAATACTTGTTCTGAAGTGAGTCTGAAAAATCACTGGATGTGGATGTATGCCAAGTGTCCCACAAAGAGCAGGTTTAGGGTAGTAATTAAGGGTTGGTTGAGTTAAGGATTACAAGATCACAAAACAAATTACTGTTATTAGCAGAGGTATTTATTCTTACTTCAAGCTGTCGTCCTGTCTTTCTGTTTAACCTGATTCTGCTATGTGGAAAAAGGATGATGTCAGATAGTTTATTAAGTGTGAATTTGTGATTTACTTCAGGGAGAGGGTGCAGGGTGGTTAGTGCAATTTTCTTCTAAAATGACTGTCATTTTTTGACTCCATGCACTTTAAATCAAACCTACAAAAGCAAGAGAACTTAAAAAACTAAATTACTTTTCTGGCTTTGAAGATACTGTATGAATGAATGCTGAATCTGAAAATATAGGATCTGTGGGAAGATATTACTGGATATTTTATGAATGTTAGCCCATGCAAAGCTGATTTATATCAGCTTGTCGCTGCAGTTCTACAAGGGGAAGCCCAGTAAATACATTTTGATTTACACATCTCCTCTGCTTTTAAAACAGGATTTTAGAGAGAGCTGTAAAATGGTGTGGCTTAGGGATCGCAGGCATGAAACAGCCCCTTTGATTGCAGCTTAAGTGTGATCTGCATGTACAGGGTTTAATAACAGCTAATTGTGCAGTTGTGTGCCAAATAAATACCACAACAGCAACAATACGAAGGTTATTTGGTGTGTAACCAGCAGTTAAGATACTTGTTAGTTGGTAGCTTTCTTACAGTCTTAAGCAGTGTCTAAGATTTTTGGCACTTCACCTCCTATAAACTGTGGATGAGACCAATCTTTAAAGTCATGTGTTTTAAACAATGTCTTAGACTTCTGATAACTCTTTTATATTGGATAGTGATAGATCAGGGCATCCTTCCAACAGGTTGTTGTGAACAGAGAAAACAGTGAAAGACTGAAAAATAAATTACATAGAACAGAGGAGATCTACTTGTCTTATGTAGCCCCCTTTGTTCCAGGAGGTCAACCTCATGCTGTAATGTCATAGTTGACCCATTGCCAAAATAAGATTAAAGAGTCTTAGCTTTAAATGCATTGGAAGCATGAAGTGGCTTTGGGGAATGATGTAATTCAAATAGGAATAATACTATAAAAATCCTCATGTCAGTAAAACACAGACAACTCTTAATCTCCACTAACTTCTATAATTAAGTCGTCTTGTATATGAGAATATATTGTAAGTCTGTGTAGTTCAGATGTATGTTTTTCGTTTTACTCCAGAGCTGATGCTGGATGTCATTTTGGTTTTAATATTATATTTTGGGAGTTGTTGGTTTGGGGTTTGTTTTATTTGCATTGTAGGGATTGGGGAGGGATTGCAGGGGTGTGGAGTGAGGGGGGGGAGGGTTGTTTCTTTTTGTTTGGTTGTTTTGTTGATTCTCCCCACTGAAGCAGTAGCTTCTGCTAAACTTAGAAACTCAGCATTGATATGAAAGTGGTTAGCCACGCAGCATTCAAGCCTATGGATGAATCATAAGCAGAACTATTTTTCTTCCTCTATCAGGCATTTTAGACTTCTAGCCTGAAAGCCAGCCAGGTAGTCAAAACACAAACAGCAGCTTTTGACATCCTTGTGTTCCATGAGCTTGAATAGCTGTTCGGAGTTGTGATGATTTCTGTCTCTACTACTCCACTTTGTCGTTTCTCTGAAACTGTGAATTTTCTGCAAAACTGACTGCTTTTTAAACAAAGCTTTGTATCCCTGTGGAGATGTGCGTGCTGTGGGGGAGAGTGTGAGACAATCACTTGCTTTTCTCCCTGGAAGCAAGAGCCAGAAAGGCTGCATTTGCAATTCAGCAACGCAAGTACCTCGACTCTGGCAGTGGTAAATTGCTCGGACCTTGGAGATCAAACTCAATTTTTGTGAAGTTGACTGAACCAGGCAGAGAAGGCTGATGACCTTAGGACACTTTGTTTAGCTCTCTGCTGCCAGTTTAGGACAACACAGGTATTCCAGAGGTCTGTGCTTTATCTTTCAGTCACATGTGAATGTCTTACATGTCAAAGAGCATCTCTGATAAAACTAGCAGGCCAAGTGCAGGCAAGTGAAGCTGGTCTTCCAGCCTGTGTGTGATGGAGTAGAGGATATGGTGTGGTCTGAAGTACTGCTCTGTCCACTGCAGTTTGTAATAACAATAGGGGGGACCCTGTGTGGCAAATCTGATCCTTGAAAACTTTGTGCAGAATTGGGGGCAGGTGGAATTTAAGGCAAAGTTATTTTTTATGCAACATAACCTCTTCTCACAAGTTCATGAATTGATTTCATTAAACAATGAAGAATAAAACTGGAATGGTGATCATAATACTAGAGTAAATCTAAACCTCAATTTAAGACTGTTGACTTAAGACATCTCTCAAAATTTACTTCTGTCACTACCCATGGCCTCATTCAAAGAATTCCCTGGTGGTGTTGGCTACTCTAGAGTGTCTTCATAAGAATTCCCAAAAGGTCCTGTCTTTCCCCTGCTCTTCTTCTATGTGTGACAGTCATTTTACTTGTCCCACTGCATGTCCCAGTTCAAGACAGTGTGTCACTCAGGGTCCTGTGTGGGATCAGCAGAGTAATGGTGGCATGATATGTGTAGCTCTGAATGCTACATGGCTGTTCAAATAGTCAAACCTATTAGGGGTAGCTCTGATTTAATTGCTGTTCTAAGTCTGCTTTAGAGAGCAGTTCTTCTTCAATTAACAGGGTAGGCTAAGTTTAAAAAATGTTCTTATTAGTATCATTCTGTACTTCTGTGATTCCTCCATATGGTGAAGAAAGAAGGAACAGAATTTCCTGAGAATCCTCAGCTAGAGATTACGGAAACTTAAAAGCAAAAACGCTTTTAGAAATCCTGTTCTTTCTTTAAGTCAATGTTAGACTCCTGGAGATTTCTGATCTAGATCAGTGTGTACATCCAGCAACAGCAGGCTTGTACATCAGTGATAGTGTGCTGGAGTCAGCAGCTTCGTGGAGTTTCTTCTGGTCTGTAATACAAACAAAGGTTTTGTTTCTCAGTGCCTCAGTACTTTTGTCATCTTCAAACTTGTACTTAACAAGATGATACAGTAACTGTAATTCTTGATACTATTGTATTTGGTCAGTGCTTCGAAAATCCAAAGCAGCGTCAGGAAACCCAGTTTTGTTTTAAAAACTTTTTAAAAAACAAACTTGAGGATAGAATAAAGTGAAACAAATCATGTAGGCTGTAAGAAATGACAAATTGTCCCAACTACAGGACAAGGAAAAAATATTTAACAAGCATATGGGAGGAGAAATCCAGAAATCATTACTTTTTCCCAGTAATCCCCAGTGCATGTATTTGTCAAAAATCCAGTGGTCCTCACTGATAAGGTGTTACCTTTTACTTACTGATGTGCTGAAATATGTACATTTGTGTGATGCAACAGCCATATCTTAAATTACCTTTCCTGCCTCTTCTAGGTTTTTTTCAAGTGTTAGTCTAGATGGCATAAAAAGCAGTACTAAGGTTAAGCAGAATTAAAAGCTGATTTCCCCCACCACAGTAAACAGACTAGTCTTAACTCTAAATTTTCTTGAACTGAACATTTGTCATCTCTTTTTTTTTTTTTAGTGGGCAGTTTGCTGTAGTGAAAAAATGCCGCGAGAAAAGTACTGGTCAGCAGTTTGCAGCAAAATTCATCAAGAAGAGAAGAACGAAATCCAGCCGTCGTGGAGTAAGCCGGGAAGATATCGAGCGAGAAGTTGGCATACTAAAAGAGATACGGCATCCTAATGTGATTACACTTCATGATGTCTATGAGAACAAAACGGATGTCATTCTTATTCTGGAGCTGTAAGTAACTCTAGAGACCTGTGCATAAGTAGGAGAGTATTTGTTTCTTTGGTTTTTAAAAATAGACACTGAAAATCGCAGTGATTTGATGGAAATTCCTTATCACCCCAAAAGAAAATAGGTAATAGCCTTAGTTAACCTCATTTCTAAGTCAGTGTTGTAGCTTCCTGATTTCTACATATATTTTTCACTCTGCATGCACTATAAAGTTAAAAAAAAAAACAAACAACCCAGCATATTTAGGATTTATTTTTTCTGCTTTTTCTTTAATCACTGTTGATGTTATGGATCCAGAAGAATAGCCTGGAACTAAATGAACTGATTTGAAGATCAGAGCGCAGGAAAATAGAGATTCTAAGTGGAGATTAGTTTAGCAAATTTTACTCTGTTTTGTATTGGTGGAAAGTGGCTTCAGTGAATGCTTTTTCTCATTTTCTAGCCCACATAGGACAGAATTTTCCCAGTTCTCTCTTGTTGAAACAAGAAATGAACTTTCACAGTGTTTCATACTGGTTTAGTTCCCGTTTTTTTCATCCAATGTCACTGCTAATAGATTGAGGTAAATATGTCAGCAGAGACTACTTCTGCATTTTTTCAAGTGTCGCTTCCAGTTCCTCAAAGACTGCAATTGTAGGAGTTAAGCATTAGTCACCTGTTAAGAGTTTGTCAGTGCCTGCTGCTGGGATGTGCATATCTTTACACAGATGGTATGCCTGGCGCCTTATTATTACCATACCTGCTCAGTATCAGTTACCCATGCTTTAAAGTAAGAATTTCATGCAAGTAGACGACTTGGTACCAGAATCTTGGGCAGCACTTATGTCTTTTTCTTGGTTATTCATGTGGTTTTTCATATGTAGGCTTTGTCTTCCTGTTTACTAACCTGGATAAATGGTATTTCCACTTTATAAATATACTTCACTGTGGCATGGTTTCAGTAATATGTAGATTTACAGTGCAGATTTAAAAAAAAAACTGGAAGCTTTTGGAGTTCATTTTTTGTATGGTCTATATATGCATGATACTACTTCCGTATGTTTACACAAACATATATTTACACTTCTAGTCCAGCATTTGATATTTTATTATAATAGTTGTAGTCTGGCTTGGTTTATTAGTTTCAGTTGTATACACTCGCATTAGTTTGCCAAATTTGGATAATTTAAACAAGTATTTTTTTCCAAACTAAATTATCATCCTGTGTAAGGTAAAAGTTCCTTATATTCCTCCTGTTTCTGGGTTTTGTTCAGAATTATTTGAAGTGTAATGTGAAAATGCAGAAAAATTAGTGTGATGCTTTTTCCTCTCCCCATTTGATACTAACTCTGGTGTTCTCTTGCTCTATAACCTTACTGTCAGAATATCGTTGCTTCTGCAGCTCGTTCTGCTCTGAAATCTGTCCAGATGAAATCAGGCCAGTGTCTGTACTTGAAAGCTGTGAGGGAGACTTGGTAACCATGGTGGTGGTCGGAGGAATGGGCCCGCTCCACCCGCCCCCACTTTGCACATGGAATAGGAGCTCTTTTGGCAGCAAGGTTGCTCTGTGTGTGTGTCAGGGTGTACCCACTACTGTTCATTGAGCAGAAGAATGACAGTCTGCGTATTTCATAAGCTTGATGGCATGAAGTTCAGCAAACTATTTGCATTGCAATTTAGGTAATTGTTTTGTGAGGTGAGCAATCCCTATAAAGTTTCAATCAGTGATATTTTTTTTCACTTTTCTAAACTGCTTTGTGAGACTTTCAAATTGAAGAAGTGCTATTTTGGATATCACAAAGGACATGCATTTATTTATTTTGACAGTCAAAGAGGAAAAGATGATGTTAGCAGTCCCTTTGTAAACTTGAATGTGCTAACTGCTACGAAGTTTTGTAGTTCGCAAAATCACCATGATGTTACATAAAGCTATTGAAAAGACAGGATTGTCATTTTAATCGCATGCTTAGACATTAAATATGTAATCCTTTTTCTCTGACATTCTAATATTCACATTTTGCCTATGGACCTACCTACCCTTTGGCAGTCTTTGTTGTTACAGAACAATTTCATACAAACAGAAATAAAGCTGAGATCTCTTTAAATAACCTGTTTTGCTATCCTCAAAATCTACCCTAAGAGTGCATTTTCCATTCTGATTAGAGCATAATATATTTCCTGGCACTTGTGTTCTTCTCTGACTACAATTATGAGGCAGTATACCACACAGAGACATAATTTTGTGTAACTGAGCAACTGCAGCTGCCCTTTTGTTGCCATATGTAAACACGCACAGTCCCAGGGCAACAGGGTCTATGGCCTATTCACTATTGATTTTTATCTTCTGCTTCAGCAAGAGGTTTGCTATATTGCATACAGCCTCCTACACATTTTCTGCCTTGCTAATTGGCAATTTCTCAGAGGTGAGCAATTAACTGGACAAGGTGGAATGGCATCATACTGAAAGACGGTAGACTCAGATTGGATATTAGGAGGAAATTCTTAACTGTGAGAGTGGTGAGGCACTGGAACAGGTTGCCCAGAGAAGTTCTGGATCTCCATTCCTGGAAGTGCTCAAGGCCAGGTGGAATGGAGCAACTGCATCTAGTGGGAGGTGACCCTGCCCATGGCAGGGGAGTTGGAACTTGATGGTCTTTAAGGTCCTTTCCAACAAACCATTCTCTGATTCTATTCAAGGTCATGATTTATATGCAGGAATATGTGGGCAGTTGGTTAATTATTGCAGTGACCAAGTAAGTCCTCACAGCACCATAAACAAAACAAAACTACATTATCCACACAGGTGTTAGGAAGTTTTTCTTTCAACTACCTTATATCAGGAAACTGATTTACCAAAAACCCAAGTTCTGTGAAACATTTAATTTATGAAACTTTTAAAACCAAGTCCTTCCTTAAAAGATTCAGCAGCCACACACAAGCAAGCATGAGATATCCTTGAAGAACCTTACTTTATTGCAGTCTTTTGGTATATTTAGAGCATTCAGATGTATTTTCATAACTCTAGGCATAAATGACAAGTGTCTCCTTTCTTGACTTGGAAATAACCTTTTAAATTCCCACTCTGTGGTCTCTTTCATCAGCTTGAAAGGAATGTTATACATATTACATACAAACTGGAAGCCACTATCTTTTCCTCATCGAAATTAAAACCTTAATAGTTTTCTTTTTTTTTGCTTTTTTCACACAAATAATTGAATTTGTCAGAATTTCATAAAACATTTTTCTATCCAGCTGCAGCAATTAGAGTCGGTTATATATTAGCCCTACTAAGCTATTTCTAGTGAGCTGTGCTGAAGCCATCATTTTTTCAGACTTCACAGATTAGAAAGCACAGATGTCTCTGCAGAGTGATCATTATTTTCTTTCCTCAAGCATGTTTTGCACCTACTTGGTTCCCCCTTTTCTGGCCTTGGATGCATAATTTCTCTCTTCTATTTTATTTCCTCTTCCACTTTATTATGTCTTTATTTAGACTGCAGACATGGAATACACTCAGTCTGTGGTTCTTTATGGAGCCTTGGCTATGGTTTCTTGCTGCAACACAAAAAATTAATATTTTGATCTTATATTGTGTAATAATTCCTTAGAATTCACCAAAGCAGTGCAGGTGGTCTCATTTTTTAAAATGGCTTAATAGCAATACCTGACTCCTTTTACTTGGAGGCTGTGGATGGTTAGTTAGGTATTCGTACTTTTCTCTGCAAAAAATCATAAAATTCATTTCTGAATTTGAATTCTTAATTTCAGTGGTTAGCCCTTGTAGCATGGTTCTGAGTGATGACCAGCTGTTTTATACGTTTTTTAAAAATATAAAGCTTTGAAAGTGTTAGAAGCATTGGTGT
The DNA here is from genome assembly GCA_013397315.1 of Donacobius atricapilla. Lineage (NCBI taxonomy): Eukaryota > Metazoa > Chordata > Aves > Passeriformes > Mimidae > Donacobius > Donacobius atricapilla. The sequence goes on from WBMY01015918.1 coordinate 50,378, forward strand.
ATTAAATACTAGAATTTAGGCTTCATTTGAAAGCATGAACTTTCTTTTCAACTTAATTCTGTGCATGACATTGTCTCCGAGGTTCTGCTTTGTTGGTAGCTTCATATTATTAATCAAAACAGAACAGTGCAAGGAGAGGATGAGACATCCTTGTGTAAAAATTATAACAATTTAATTAGTTGATCATTGGAGAGTAAATAAGAGCAAATAACTGTGAGCTCTTTAAATTCCTCTTCTGTCGTCTTGGGGCTTTAATTTAACTTTTCACAGTTTTGCTCTGGAAGAGAGTTATATCCTGTCTTCCAGAGAAGCTTGAAGTCTTCACAGTGTATCTTTAATTTTTACTTGTCTTTTGCTAGAAATACCTCTAAGAGTTTTGTTAATTTTACCTGTAAGAAAATTAGAAAGTTATTCTCGAGTGGCTTTGCACTGAAATTTGAGAGGAGGATTAAATATTTGGTGCTTCTGGGATGTAACAGGTGGTTAGCAAACCCTGTGACACTAATTTTTAGATCTTGTGCTGCCTTTGGGTTTCAAAATCCTAAATTCCAGGCCCACATATAGATGCACAGAGACTATGCAGACGGGTTGGAACAAAGGCTAGACAGGGCAGACAGGATAGGCTCTAGAGCTGGTGTGACTCTGCCACACAGTTAGTGCATCTCAAAGGAAGATTGGTTTCCGTGTGCTGCAGTCCCTGAGCAAAATTATTGCCCCTTTTGTTTGCTAAACCTGAATGCTCCTCATATATTAAGTTTGAATGTCATGGATGAGATCAAAGTACTTGGGCACTCTGCTGGGCCAAGGTTACCACCTGCTCTATCCAGACTGGGCACTTAAGGAACTTCAGTGACCAAAATCTAAATACCACTGGTGTTTGAATGCAGAAAAGATTCACAGGAGTGTTCAGGCCCCCTTCCCTTCCTCCTCCCTTGGTGAGATTTAACTGCATAAATTATAATCCAGGTTTGGTGCGTGTTTTCTGGCTGGCCATTGAGGCTAATGCTTCTTGTTCAGTATATTAAAGAATTTAGGCACACTAAAGAGAGGATTTCATGACAGTTGATATCTCTAATAGAAGCTGGACAAATGAAAATGGAAAGGCACAGTGACGCTGGAACATGTCTTCATTTTTCCTGTAGTTAGATAAAGAAAAATTGAAGTGCAATGTGGTTAAGCCAGTAGGTAACTTAATGAGCTAGCAGCCCCGTTCTGCTGTTTCAAAGTGTTTAGTACACTTTGTACTTCTGAGGAGTAGGTTGGTAACTGCACGATTCATAAAGGCAGCAAAATGAAGTGTATGCAAACCCCCTTATTCTTGCATAAAACAGAAGTAATAATATGTGAATCTAGTCTTGGGCTGGCAACTGCATGACTGGCTGTCATACAAGGCACATTTGACCGCAGAATCCCTAAGGAAAACATTTCTTTTGCAATTTGACAGAAGAAATGTTTGGACTCGAGAAGAATTCAGATAATTCATCAAATTACATCTGTTTTAAAATTCAGATAAATTGATGGCATGCTTCTTTGACTTTGTTTCTGTTGTTTTGAAATCTGAGGAAGATAAATGTTTCTTCAAGGGGTGTGGGGCTAGATTTTAGGGTTCATTTGTAGATTTTTAAATTCATTAGGACTACTTAGATAATCATTAATTATCATTTAGGTGCTATTGCATAATAAGCAGTGAGATCATAGCATATGACTGAGTCATTATGAGGTGACCATGCTTTGAAGGTTAATTGATTCTAAGTTCCCTGAGTAGGTTCCCATAATGACTTCCTCTGAGATCTGGCGATAGTTCTGTTTCATAGCTAAGAAAGCCTGGCAACTTGCAAAAACACTATTCAGAAATCCTTTTTCCATGGGCGTGATGTATTTTATTTCCCAGAGGGAGGTGTGTGGGTTGCAATCACATCTGTCAACCTTCCTTTGGGAACACTGGGAAATGCTTTTACTGCTATTGCATTTTGTAAGAAAGGATGCAGTCAGCTGAAAGCTTTAATTTACTTCTCTCATTTCAGGAAAGCTAGCACTTCTGCCTAGATGTATCAGTGAAATAGCACATACCAGCTTTGCTCTTAGCGAAAATGTTTATACAAAATACTTCTATAAACATGTGCTTGACTACTTTAAAGCAATATAAAAGGTCATGTTATAATGTTGAAATAGGTTTACTCAGCCCCTACGGCTTTCTGTGTTATAACATGGTCAATAATACATTAGAATTAGGTGGAATTAAGATGTGACTGCCACAAAGCACAAACTCTTATTTTATTGAGCATGATATTTGAACAACATATTAGGACTTCAAAATTATGACTTAATTTAAAAGTAAACAGAATGGTTTTATACAGGAACATAAATTAATGCTTTAGAGGAAAACAGTATGTGAAGGTGATCATGGAGGCTTTGCAACCATAATGGAATTTAGCTCTGACTTGACTTGTAATCAAATTTCTCTGTTAATTTGAATGGGTATAGGTTGCTGTCCATCCTTGTCTTACTAGCATTTTGGCAGTTAGAGTTGTCTTAGGGCACAGAAGAACTGATCAGGAAGCTGTGGGTAATTCCTACCAGCAAACAGAGGAATTGAAAGCTCTGTGCTTCCTGAGGATGCCAGGTAGAGATACTCCAAAGTCCTCTATAGGAAGCTGCACTAGTGCTTGGTAAACCTCTTGCCTCCACTCCCTTCGGGAAGCATCTTTATACAGTTGGTGGTTTGGGGCAGCAGTCTTTCAGATGTTGGTTGTGTGGGCCCCTCCGTAGAGACCCAAAGGCAGGCTGGGAGCAAGTTTGCATGGCTTGGGAAACCCATGCAATGGTTTCAGTCAGATTTCAGGAGAGTGTTCATGCATCAGCCTCCCCAAAGCTAATTTAGAAACAAAGGCCCATTGTACTGTAGGTGGAAACAGTGTTGAAGATGATGTTCAAAAAGACCAGTCAAAAGGGCTGATGTATGGATTTACCTGTGCCACCTTCTTTAGATTTACTCTGCTTCTGTGTGTGAGATGGGAGATCCATACTGGTGCAATGGGGCTCTCTCCTTGCCTTCTGGCTCCACTTTTGAAGGTAATTCTGGTTCACTGAAACACGCAGAGTTTATGTATTGTGGGACTATGTTACGCTGGCTGAGGCACAGGACTAGACTTGACAGTGCAGCAACATTTTAGGAGGCTTTTGAAGGCTGCAGTAGCTTACACAGCCAGTGTCTTCACTGGCTTCCTCTCATCCATTTCTTCGTCTGTGATATCTGGAAGTCTAGTCAAGATCATCTAGTTATTCTACATCTATAGTCCAGTTATGAAATTTGTGAAACCTGGCTCTGCTGATAAATCTGAGGACATTGTAATTCAGTCAATTAATTGTGGAAGTCAAACTTGTAAAATATGTTGAGTATGGACCTGTATTAACCCTCCATGACTCACTTAAAGATTGCCTTGCAGCGTTACCATGGGTTTTTGTATGCCTATGGTAGTACAACTTAATATCAGATCCTCCTGAGTCAGCAAAAGGGTAAGGAATAAGCAGTCTCCTGACAAGCACAAAGAGGAAGCTGAAAAACACAACCTCCCATGGGGGAATGGGTCACTGCCTTGCCTGTGTGAGAAGGGCCTCCCTTGGAGTTTGCCTGGTGAAGAGGGACATTTCTGGGAAGCCAGCCATTTCAGAGCTTCCAGGTGAAGTTCCTCATGCATGCTAGTATAACCTTTTACTCATCATTGCTGTGAAAACCCTTTTCTCTCATGCTTTATGTTCCTACCATAAGTAAGCAGCAGGGAGCAGCTAGATGGGCACTGTGCTTGCCAGCTATGGCAGCGCCGCAAGCTTCTGGAGCTCGCCCCCGCATCTGAGGAGTTACCAGCAGGAGAATTCACAGTGGCCCCCTCTCTGAGGTGAACCCACACAGGATCTCCTCCTAGACATCAAGGGTGAGATGTGTAACATGAGGGGGCACACCAAAATCCCACAGATCAGAGGTACAGCTGCTTCTGGAACAACACTTTGAGTGCATTACAGCTCGTCCCTCTTCACTCGCCTACTCGTTCAGCAAGGGCTGCCAAGTCACTTAGGGTAACAGTACTTAAGCATCAAAGAAGCACACAGCAGATTGGAAAAATCTACCACTTTTGCTAATGAACTTTCAGTTTTAAAAAAGAAAAAAAAATAAAAAACATTTCAAGCCTTTTACCTTCTCTGGCCCTCAGTTTTGAGATTTGCAAGCACTGGGTATATTACCTGTGAAATACAGATGACGTTTTATTGCACGCAGTTATAAGGCTTATGATGTGCATTAAAGAAATGTCACTACAATTAACCTGTGATAAAGACAGAAAATAGTATTCAGCAGTACAGAATCAGAATAACTGTAGATAAGGAGAAACTGAAGAGTCTCTTACAAATGCAGATATCTCAAAAAGTTGCAAACTTTAGAATTTAAATATTTTTTTTGGATCTGTAAGGAATGTGTATAATCAGTGATAATCATAGATGACTGTTAAGTTTCACAGACTGCATGTCTTTAAAATGCCAACAGGAGTAAGAGCAAGCTTTACCAGCCATGAAGCATAACACCGCCTGTGTGACACTGTCACAGTCTGAGACTGCAGGATGGACAGCATAGTGCTTGGAGAGGGCATTGCTGCAAATGCCTGCCTGAGTACTTCTCTAGTATTTGTGATGGCTGATGAATGATTTAAGCAGCAGCAGGAACTTTTGCTGTTTTGCAGGGTTTTCGGATGCATGAAAAATAGGACCAGATGCAGTCTTTTTGTGCAGTCTTACAAGCTCTTCCTCGTCCGAGGATCCCTCTTCTCTGGTTACCCAAACTGTGTGATAGCTAGCTCAGTGCCAAACTATGTTGAGTGCGTACAGGTGATGGGTTTTGCTGTGGCTCCTGCCACAGCTGTCCACGGCTGGGGTAGTAGCCCCAGCGAGTCTGCTTCCTCCGTGTGGCAAGGCTCCAGTTTGCAGCCGCTAAACAGCTGTAGCTAACATCCACTTGTAAACATGTAGAAGCAAGCTTCACTTGATGCTAGGGCCTTTAGCTCAAAAATTGGAAATTGTTGTTACCATTCAGTGCAGCACTGCAAGCATAAAGACGTCAGCCTGAAAACATTTTCTTTATTTTTTAGTCAGAAGCAAACAATGAGGGAATATGCATGTGTGTCTATTTGGAAGATGCTTCTGACCAGTCTCTGTAAAATAACAAGTTGGATTTAATCATTAGGGATTCCATTTTACTGTCTCTACAACAACAAAAAATCATTGAAATGACCTCTTATTCTTACGGTTTATAATTCTTATATTTTAATGGCACTTTGTTTCAATAATTGCTTTTGTGCAGAAAATATTACAACACAAATAATACCCAAAACAATACTCTCATTGTTGTCTAGGCAGCTCAATGAAAGCTCCAAGAACTCATTAAAATACACTTTTCATGCAATTTGCATTACAATAATGCAGATTAAGTCTTTTAAAAAGTAGACATGATAAAGAAGTCAAATGTATTTCCAGAAATTTGCCCAAACTATTTACCTATTGTTATATGTTAATCACCACCTTATGTTTCATAATCAGAGCTTTAAATCATGAACAGATTATTTTCTTTCCCTGCAGAAAAGCAATAAAAGTTAGGGTGCAATTCCTGAATTTGTTTTAATATCATTACAATTGAAAACACAGGGGGTATTATGACCATTGTTGCAATCACTAAGACTTTTCTAAGTAATACCCCTACTTTCACAGATGAGAAAAGCAGTTTGCCACAGTGGGCAGTGACATGTCCTTCAGCTGAAATGTGTTTGTCTGTTATTTGGGAATAGCTGTAGTTCTATTGCTTCAGTTCCCTATCACTTCAGTATCTCTTTATGCTGTTGACTGAGTCAAGAGCTGCTTGACTGAGCTGAGAAGGGGGTCAACTTCTCTTTATTCCTCTCTCTCTCAAATGCAAAAATCCAGATGTGTTTGTGTACCCTGTCTTACATCTTTTCATTCTGCTGGGGGGCTAGAACACTTGGAAACAGTCTTAAGAGCATTTAATTGTAGAAAAGGTATCGTCATGTTAGAGTGCAAATACAATATGGGTGCTGCATGTAATACAGCATTTCAAAAACAGAATCTATTTTCAAAGAGTTGGATGCTCTGGGGAGTTTAGAAACTAAGTAGTAGGACAGCTGCCAATAAACATTTCAAAAAAAAACTTAAAATTTTTTTATTTTTCAATGAGGGTGTAGAAATCTGATGTTTTACTGATATGAGCCCATTCATGTTTTACTTTCTAGATAATGTAATGTTCCATTATTTTAGTATGTTTTAAATCTCCTTACTTCATATTCAATTTTATTCTTTTAAATGTGCATAGAGAGAGTAGTAGGCTTTTACATAATTTAAATTTACATACTGTTAACCACATTTGTTTGGGTTTTCTAAACTTTTTTTTTTTTTGTCTGCAAGTAGGACTCTTTTTACAGTATTCTTTTCAAGGGGAGCAAAGGAATTATTAACTCCTGGGGTATTGAATTAAGTAATTTTCAGAATTTTTTCTGATTTTTTGAATCATTTAAAGTATTTGGATACTTTTCAAGGCTTTTCAAGGTTTGAGGACAGCTATACTAAAAGGAACCCACTGGTTAAAACAAGCTTGTCAATCAATAACTGTGCTTTTGCTCTCCAAGTGTTGCAGGTGGGGAGCTCTTTGACTTCCTAGCTGAAAAAGAATCTCTCACGGAGGAAGAAGCCACAGAATTTCTCAAACAGATACTTAATGGTGTTCAGTATCTCCACTCTCTGCAAATTGCCCACTTTGATCTTAAGGTGTGTTGAACAGATAAAAACTTCTGTAAGCAACATCCATTAAAGTCCTTTGTAATTTTAGCCACAAATCAGTCATCATGCAGATCCTGGCCACAGTTGTGTTTTGCTATCTTACATAGACACGGGGAAGCTCAGCCATTGGAAAGAAGTTACTGAACTGTAAATAGTTCCCTTCCATAAGATTCTTCAGGGGAAATGGCACCTTCTAACAAAATTAAACCATTCTGAGAAAACAAACCTGAAATAAAAATGAGGACTATGATTTTTTTTTTTTTTTTAATGTGAATGGGATCTGCGTGAAACATTCTGACCTAGATATGTTTTTCAACTGGGTTTGAAAATGCTCACAGCGCTTTCATCAACATGAAATCCTAATTTACAGTAGTTAACTTTTAGCATATGTTAGATCATAATAGGAAAAGACAGAATTTTTCTACCTAAAACACAATTCAAGTGTCTAATGGAGTTAAAAAGGAATGTTCAATGCTGAAGAACACTGGTTCACAGTTTGTACCTGTGTGTAATCTCTCTTTCTCTCCCCCTTCCACCTTCTCAAAGCCTGAAAACATAATGTTGTTGGACAGAAATGTACCAAAGCCTCGAATCAAGATTATTGACTTTGGTTTAGCACATAAAATCGACTTTGGAAATGAATTCAAAAATATCTTTGGAACGCCAGAGTTTGTTGGTGAGAAAACTGTTGTTTCTTCAAACTATGCTTTTTCAGTCTGTGAAACAGTATTTGTGGCTTAGCTTGGCTTGGCTGATTTACAGATAATGAAATTTGCTTGTAATTAGTGACATTTTGAAATTTAAATAAGCAATTTTAGCATTTCATTTCGAATTAGACTCGCATTAAGATGTTTCAATCTATCAGCATCTTAGCTTATTATCTCTGACATACATAGACTCAGAGTGAGACTTATACCTGTTCTTTGCCTAGGTACTTATCTTGCTGCTTTTTCCTTTAGCTCCTGAAATAGTAAATTATGAGCCTCTTGGTCTTGAAGCAGATATGTGGTAAGTTATTGGATCTTACTTGAAATAAATCTCTCGTGATTATGCTTATGTTCTAACCTTTTTTTTTCTCTCTTCTCTCTCTTTCTGTCTATTTTTCTCTCCTCTCCCTCATCCTTTTTTTGTTTGTTTTTCCTTCAATCCAGGAGCATTGGTGTAATAACTTATATTCTGTAAGTACCAAAATCTATGGGTGTTTCTTGTAAATGCTGTTGGTTTTTAATTCTTATTTTATCCTCTGGGATGTTGGTGGTGTCTGTACAAATCAAACCATTGTGATTACACATTATGATTCAAGTTGTATGCTCTTAAAAGCCATAGTATAATTATTGAAAGAATTGCCATTAATCAGCATTGAGCTAACATGGGAAACTGTCTTCAAATCTGTAGGTGTCTTTCCTACAGCTATATCTTAACAGTATTCTTTGAAATTACAGCAGGTTTTTTTGCCCTGCTACATCACATCTTCATGAAAGTAGATTGGCATCCTTAATACAGAAAAGAAAAATGTTTGCTTTCTGCTGTTTTTTGATCTCAGAGGGTTGAAGCAGTAGTGTTACAACACATAATGTGAGGAATGTTCTGTCTTTCTTGCAGTCTAAGTGGTGCATCTCCATTTCTTGGAGAAACCAAACAAGAAACATTGGCAAATGTGTCTGCTGTGAATTACGAATTTGAAGAAGAATTCTTCAGTAATACCAGTGCCCTAGCTAAAGACTTTATACGAAGACTTCTAGTCAAAGATCCAAAGTGAGTGGTTTTTCTTCTGTGTGGCATTTACATCTCTAGTATTTAAAATTACATTCTATTTGGAGATGATCATTTAATAAACATAAAACAGTATGCATTTTATCAATATCTGAAACATTCTATTCTTATTCTCTTAAAGGAAGAGAATGACTATTCAAGACAGTTTGCTGCATCCTTGGATCAAGGTTAGCATGCCATTCATTCGCTGTTGCCCTGTTTTTAATCATTCTTCATTTTATGCTTTTTTAGATCCTTAATGTGGATTATTGTCGTAATTACCTAATGTAACTTACTGTTTTGGAAAGCTGTCTGTATGAAAGCTAACACATGCACAATGTGGGTTTCATTAATATATGCTCTATGTGAGTTAGCAGTAGGGAAGTCACCCCCCGTGGGAGTTATGGTCAGACAGAAAAGCTAATCTTCAGAGAACATTGCACTGACAAACATACAGTCTTGGAATCCAGTCCAATTCACAATAATTTTTCTTCTTCTAATGCCCTTATTTAGACAGGGAAAGAAACAGTAATCTCTCTTCTGTCCTTCCCCTGTAGACTGGAGAGAGCAGTTGATGTGGTGGTCTACTTCCTTCTTCAGTGTTTCAGTGTTCGGTTTGGATTGAGCTGTTGTGAAGCTGCTAGGTTGAGAGGGAGAAAATGGCACCTATTATTCTTCTTAATGGTTGTAGTACTACCTGGCAGTCAATTTTTTTAATTCCATATCACATCCTGATTGTGGGTAGTAAACCCATTCAGTGCCATTGATTTCCCAGGATATGGGGATGCAAGTATTTGGTCCCACTCCACATCCCAGAGAATCAATTAGCAGAATATTTTTCTGTGCCACAACTGCTCCAGTTCACAGTACAACATCCGAGGGCAGGCATTTCTACACCAATGTGCTAAACTACAAATGTGACCATGCTTTGCTGACTTGATGCTGAGATAATCTGAAATAGTTGATATGTGTGGAACATATTGACATGATATTTTAAACCACTAAAGCAAGCGTTGTGCAAGTCAGTCTGTCTTGGACCAAGTTCCACACTTGTGCAAAGAGACGGGTTGTTTTGTACCCTATTACTTTGCTTTATAACTTCACTTTCCAGGCATTTGATTCCCACTCCACTGGTCGTATCCTCTTTTCCCCTTTCCCACCATTATGTTTAGCAGCAGGGAAGGTTGAAACTAGTTCCCTTACAATACAAGCCTTTCCATGATTCTATGATATATATATATCTGTAAAAATTATTCCAAGGATGGGATCATAAAATGCAAAATTTGGTATACTCCACTAGTCATTGGTGCTTAGTATTAGCCCATGAAAAATTTGAAAGAATGCAGGCTTAGAGCTTGGCTGCACTGGTAGGTGGGATGTGATTTTGTCTGGGGAGTGGGTAATTTTTCAGCAGCATCCAGGTGATTACACTGAGCCTTTAACAAAGATTGACTGCATTTAAAATCAGTCAGGAAATCTTCCCAGAAGACAGGATTTATCTTGGAAATCAAATGCCTCTGTCAGAGAGGGAGGTGAAGGACAAGGCTGAATGTTCTGATGTTGAAGGGTTGTTTTGTTTAAAATGAAAAAGCACAGTTTAGTATTTCATTTTTAGGTCTGGATTTCCCTTACAGCATTTTCTTAAGAATTCCATCTGTATGCCAGACTAGACTCTGAATATTAAAATATGTGCTTACAATTACTTTATTATTACAGTAGGATTGGAGTACATTATAATGTAAGTGAGAGTCATCACTGAAGGACAGAGTCTTACATGCAGAAATTTTGGAATTTTTTTGAGCAGCTTTATTTTCCTTTTCCTCACAGCCGAAAGACACTCAGCAAGCACTCAGTAGAAAAGCTTCTGCAGTGAATATGGAGAAATTCAAGAAGTTCGCAGCACGACGAAAATGGAAAGTAAGTCATTCAATAACAGATCAAAGTGTTGGTGACATACAAATGCAGTAGCATTGCCTGTTCCAGGGAAAGGTCAGCACATTTAAGAGTGGAAAAGGAGGAAGAAGAAACACGTTGTTCTGTCACTGGGAATAAATTGAGTGCTTGAGTATGGTAGCATGGAAGAGGACTTCTTTGTTAATGATCTGCATACAAATGCTTGCGGTTTGGATTGTTTGCTTTGTGCTTCTGATGGATTATAAATAACAAAAGTTGAAGTTTCAAATTCAATATAAAAAGCAGATGGGGTGTTGAATTCAAACTTCAGTTTGTTTTGCTAAGTCTTTTAAAATCTCTGCAGTAGCATCCCATCAGAATTTTCTAATTTTTTTACATATAGCTTTTTTTTCTTATTTTTCCAAAGCAATCAGTCCGCTTAATATCCTTGTGCCAAAGATTATCAAGATCTTTCTTGTCCAGAAGTAGCATGAGTGTTGCTAGAAGTGATGATACTCTGGTAAGTGTGTTCTTATGCATCTAGAATGATAACTGACAGAAATATTAGGCTCTTGAAAATTTGCATAATTAACTAATCTCATAAATAGGAAGAAATAGATTGTCAGGCTTTGAAGGTCAGTTATCCTTAGTTTGATCTTCTGCATCTTGAAAACTTGAAATTTATCTTATCGTGTTGAGGCTGATACCTGGTGTTAAAAATTCATTTCTTGGTTTTGAAGTTTGATTCATGAGGATTTTTTTGTACCATAACAATTATATGGTGAAAAAGTGTCATCTGAATTTTACTCATCATTTAAAATCAATCATCATTGTGCAGACTACTATAATATTCCTTATATTCCTTTCTTTTTTCACTGAATATTCAAAATCATTGAGACCATTTCAAATCCAGTGAATGCTAGACAGCAGTGTCACAACAAGCAGTTATTTAAGGAGGAAACTTTAGAGTTGGCCAGTATTCAGTTTGTGGTATTACATATGACTAGAGTTGAGTAGTTTGGAGCAATTGCTGTATGTTTTGTAATTACAAATCCTTGTAAATCCAAAAGCATTCTTCTTAGCTTACTTTACAAGTTTTAATACATGCTTCACAAATTCCCTGTGATCAGCAAGGAATGTATGTTAATAAGTTTAGAGCTGGGGAATATCATCTTTTCTGTATATTAATAGGATCAGACTTCAAAAATTCTGCAACTCCCTTTTCTTGCATGCTGTCTTCCCCATGTCCCTCCTGTGCAATTCCATGCTCATGTTTCCACTTTTTCTCCTCTTATCTTTTGGCTTCTGAACTCTTTGTTCTCCTCTTGCTCTCTTTTCCCTGCCCACCGCCCCTCCACCTCAGTTCTCTCTATGCTTTTTAACACTGGATCAGCATTTCACACCTGTGTTCCAGCAGAAAGGATTTATAGCCCAGTGTTAGTGTCCTAAAAAATATGAAACCTCAGGAGAGAGGAGGTAAGAGAAATCCAAATAATGGGCTCTGTGAATTTCAGGTCTTTGAAATTCTAGTGCAGAAGAGAAAAATAAAGTTACACTTGCAGAGATATCTAGGCTTATTATTTAGGTTCTAGATTTTTAACTGATCCATTTGAATTGATGAAAACTTGGACCAAATTACCTCTCCTGTGGATAGCATGAAACCTGATACTTCAGTTGGTATTCATGCACCTCTTGGATTTTTTAATCATCACATATATGCATAGAATAATTTCATTTTATGCAAGTATGGCTTCTATTGAAATCTATCATCTACTTTTCCTATGAGGGAAAAACAATACACCTAATAAAGGAAACCTGTGTGGAATCTCAGTGAGTAACAGGTTTGTGTGTGAAGAAGTGGGAAGCATATTTTACTAGAAAGTGTGTGTGTGTGGGGAGGGGTGGTGGTGTGGGTTTTCAAATAACATGCATACATGCTAGCCATAGCTTCATGATGTATTACAACTTGCAGCTGAAGCACTCTTTTACAAAAGAATATATTAAAAAATTTAGGTTTTAAGTTTTTTTTATGTCTTGGCAGCTGTTTAGACACCGATTTTTTTCTTAAAACTAACAATTTTTCTTCTTTCACCTTTAATTGCAAGGATGAGGAAGATTCTTTTGTGATGAAAGCTATTATTCATGCCATCAATGATGACAATGTTCCTGGATTACAGCACCTTCTGGGATCTCTGACAAATTACGATGTCAATCAACCCAACAAGGTAGTGTGGGTCTCTGTTGAGGTGTGAGGTGTGTGGGGGAATAGCTGCCGCCCCGTTGAATAGAGGAGTGTGGTTGTAAAATAGAAATGTAACACCTGAAATGAAAAGGCAAGGGAATGGGAAAAAAATTCTGCTTTTTTTCTAGGAGAAATTTTCGTGTGCTTTGTGTTCTCAAGACAGATTAAAATGGAGCCCAAAATGGGATTTTTTGCCTAGGCATTTCAAAAATATAGCTCAAATCTATGGTCAGGAGCTGTGGTGTATCAAATATCAGCCTTCACCCTTGGTTGCAGTTGTAGTTTCTTGTGGCCGATTAAGATGGCAGAATACCTAAGAATAACCAGACTGTTAAAACTGACTTTGCAAAGCATTGTTAGAAACAGAAGTTACACACTGCAGAAGTGGGTTATGTGAACATGTTAGATGGCAGTGTTCATTTTCAGTATGAAATTGCTTGTCCACTACAGTATTTCAATGCATCAGCAACATCTAGGAAAGTGAAATGTGACTGGTCATTAAAACAAAAAATACAGTGATTTCCTAAATGGTTCAAGACAAGGTCACACTTTTTTTGCAGGGTTATAGTGACCTTCTTTACAAAGTACTTTCAGAAATATTAATGAAGAGCAGTATAGAAGTAAAATGTATGTTATTTTACTGTGATGGGGTCTTGAACCATTCAAGAAATTACTGTATTTTTTTTCTTTAAATGGGTGGTCCCATTTCATTTTCCTAGATGTTGCTGATGGCTTGAGTCCAAGGTGATGTGGTTGNGCTATAAAATACAGGTTCTCTCAAAAATGAAAGCTTGAAGATGGAGAAACAAGTCCATGAAGGTGTGTACTCTGTGAGTTCAGCTAAAGATTTTTATTAGTATTTGCCTTGAATTCTGCTTGGTTTCAGCAGTCATAGGATTTTTCTGCAGTGTCAAGGACTCATTTTTGAAAATGAGAGGAGGGCTCAGGAGGGTTTCTTTAGAGATCTGAACTCTTGCAAGAAAACAAGGAAGAAAAGGCTTAATAGAAAAAGAAAATCCGTTTGACCCAAATTTGACTCTGTGTGTGTGAGTTCCACAAGCCTCCCCAAGTGCTGCATCCTCTAGAACTTCCCTTTCATTGTTTAAGGAGCCCTTTCCTGAGGGAGAACAGGACATGCTCAAGATTTTTACAGAAACCTTGAATACAGTCCAAGGTCCTCTGCTATTATCAGCCTCAATTGTCTCCTCTTTGATATTTGGCAGGTACAGAAAGGATATCCCATTTCTTAGAATTTGATAGAGCTTCTTCTTTTAGTGGGTTTTAATTATCCCTCCTTTTTCAGTGGGCTACTTGCAGCATGTTTCTGTGAAATGTTTGAGGTTTTTAATGATGTTCCACGTAACTGCTCTGACATACAATGAATTGAAGTNTGATGTGGTTGCTGCAAAGAGATTGCAAAAGGGAATGTTCTTGCCAAACAAGGCTAATAAGAGCTTAATATTATTCCTAATTTAAAAAGCATAAATTTACTATGTGATCTATCCTGAATTCATCTCAAAAATATGGAGAATTCCTGTGCAATGTTTTTTTTGAACAAAGGAATAAATTATGTTCATACAATATTTCCTGAAGACTTAATTTGAAGGTGGAAATCCTGAAATGCTATTCAATGCCTGCCTTCTATTCCACTGTTTTCTTAATCCTTCAGTAATTAATTATATCATTGCTTGTATTTCATTGTTAGCATGGAACACCTCCACTACTGATTGCTGCTGGCTGTGGAAACATTCAGATGCTTCAGTTGCTTTTAAAGCGTGGATCTCGTATTGATGTTCAAGATAAGGTTGGAGTTCTGCTTTTTAACTGCTCTTTATAAGGTTTTTAGTACAGTTAGCGGAAGAAAAGCAGTTCAGACCAAGTGGTATTGGAAATTAAAATCTCTGAGCTATAGATCCTGTTTTCTATCTTCCACAGAAAAAACACAAGACCAAGTTTTTTACCAATATCATTTGTTACTGATACATATCCTCTGATTTTCATCACCGTATTAGCTGAAATAATTTGAATTATACTAATCTTTTAATATACTTCATGCTTACAAAACCACCTCAATTAGTTCAAATTAGTGATTGCCCTAAAACACTGTGGTGAACTTTATTTAATATAGAATGATACATGAATAGTTTAGCCATGGGGAATATTGCAACTAATATTCATATTTGATGGAGGATATGCTTTACAACAAGCTTTTTTCCCAAATGTGCTGTAACAATTCATTTAAAGCAAGCTTGAAGAAATGTCTGCTTCTGCATCTAATAGATGGTAAAGCAAGCAGAAGAAAGGTTTTTATCTCATGACTGCTCTTTCCAAAGAACTCCCTAAAAAGGGAGAAGAGGATTATCCTTGCAAACAGTTAGTAATCCTGTTAATCATCCTTGCATAGAGAGGTTTTTGTTGTCACTGTTGGTATGTAGGGTTGTTTAATCAATTTGATTTTTTTTTTTAAATGAATGTGTTCATATAAGCTTGAATAGTTTTTCAGTGTGTCTGTGTACACCTAAATGCACATGTACCTCAATTGAAAATCTAGAATTAGGATTTTAACTTGATCAATAACAACTGAAGTGAAATACTTTTGACAGGCTGGATCTAATGCAATCTATTGGGCTTCTCGACATGGACATGTAGAAACACTGAAATTTCTGAATGATAATGAATGTCCTTTGGATATTAAGGATAAGGTAAGAAAACAACTCCTTTGTGTACACAGAGGGCCTCTTCCTATAACTTTATCTTAGAAAAGAGACATATCTTTCAATGGAAATGGCTTTCAGCTGTGCCATAATTCCAAGAATTTAATTGACTTTTTGTACTATGGTTTTCTAAGATGACATATAGGGCCATGATAACAGAGCTTTAAAGTAGCTGGATGTACTGATTATTTTCCTGACAAATGTTAGCCAAGTGTGCATGTTAAATGTGGTGAATACATGGTGGGTAGGTGGGGAAGTACAAACCTAAATTAATTTTCACTTGAAGACTTGATTTCTCATTGGAACGCAGGGTGAAATCGTGATTCGGTTTTTCATTCCTCTTGATTGAAAACCACTTTTGTCTGACAAGTAAATTTGACTGTTGAGTCAAATTGAGTTGAGTATGAGGAAGCCTAACAATTTATAGCTGATGAGCACTTACCTTGTCTTTGGCAGTGTTATTTGAGCAACATATGCCCTAGAAACCAGTTGCTGTTGAATTTTTATCCCATAGCAATGATTTTATACTAGCCAAAGCTCCAGTACAGAAGAAATTATACTTGTGAAACACAGTTTGCTTTGTTGAGGGAACTAATGCAAGGCAAGGTACATTAGGAAAATTGTTGTTTGACTCCTGATAAGACTGCTAGGAAAGAGGTTACTCTCTTAATAAAAATACCATTTCTGTTTTATATAATGTCAAAAGAGAAAGTGTTGAAAATAGTTAGACAAAGTGACAAAAATGCACCAGGGTATACAAATGTGTTAGGCCAGCTCCTTACATTTGAATAAACAGGGCGGGGGGGAGCATATGGAAATATTATGAATAGAAATAGGACATCCATTTCAACACAATGGCACACAGCTTCCTCCTCATATTGCTCAGAAATCCCATCATGGCTGTGATCTAGAGCAAATAAAGTAGGAACATAGGTTCTGGAAAAAGAAAGCCTTTGAAGAAATAACCTACCTGCCAGTTGGTGGTGTGTCTGTCACGTACAGTTTGTAAGCTGTGCTGATGGAGCTCTGTGGCTGGGCAACGGAGAGGGAGGAGTATCCTGGGCAAGATTCAGGGCATTCAGGCTGTAGAGAGTGTACAGGCTGTGTATATCATGGCATGGCACAGGCAATTACACTGACATCTTCTCCTATAATTGCAGTCTGGGGAGACCGCTCTCCATGTGGCAGCTCGGTATGGGCACGTGGATGTGGTTCAATTTCTCTGTAGCATCGGATCCAATCCAAACTTTCAAGACAAGGTGAGTCATGAACACTATCTGCATTTTCTTCAACAAATAAGGCTTTATATAAGTGGTCAAAACTTCAAGTCTCACTTTTAGCCTCTGGCATGTTTGCAAACAAGAATTACAGAGGTTTTGGTAGCTCTTAATAGATAAAGATTATTATATANCCACAAGCCTCCCCAAGTGCTGCATCCTCTAGAACTTCCCTTTCATTGTTTAAGGAGCCCTTTCCTGAGGGAGAACAGGACATGCTCAAGATTTTTACAGAAACCTTGAATACAGTCCAAGGTCCTCTGCTATTATCAGCCTCAATTGTCTCCTCTTTGATATTTGGCAGGTACAGAAAGGATATCCCATTTCTTAGAATTTGATAGAGCTTCTTCTTTTAGTGGGTTTTAATTATCCCTCCTTTTTCAGTGGGCTACTTGCAGCATGTTTCTGTGAAATGTTTGAGGTTTTTAATGATGTTCCACGTAACTGCTCTGACATACAATGAATTGAAGTTAGATATTTTGAAGTTTCAAGCAAAAAGCAAATTGGTACTTCAGTCACAATTGAACTCAAATGCAGACTCCAAATTTGAAAGGCTTGTTGTGATGTGTCTTTAAAGGACTAGGGTTTTTAAGTATTTTCACTCCTAAAACACTGGGATGTGCTTTCTCAACATGGTAAGCAGAGTGACCTGCCTCTAACTGCAGGTCTTGTGGGATTTGCATCTCCGTGGTGATCAGTCTGTTTTAGACACTGGATTAGTCACAGCACACAGAATATAGAGGTTGTTCGTGAACAAGGGTCAATTTTCAGGTGAGAGAACCAAGATGGTTAGCCTCAGGAACATAGATAGACTTAAAGTAGGATTCCTGACTTACAAGGTACCGTAATCACTTGTATGTCAGCTGAAATTATTCTTGGTTTTAGAATGTCAGTATTAGAAATCAAAATGTCTTTTTATAGGACTTACTTAGTAGACTGTCTTTCTTTTCATACCACCTTTTTGCATTTTAAAATTGGGGAATTGTTTTTTCTGAAGTTTGGTTCAGTACTGCTTTTTGATTTTTGATATTGATAGGAAGAAGAAACCCCACTGCACTGCGCTGCTTGGCATGGCTACCACTCTGTTGCCAAAGCACTCTGTGAAGCAGGTTGCAATGTGAACATTAAAAACAAAGAAGGAGAGACCCCGCTTCTGACAGCATCTGCTAGGGGTTACCATGATATTGTGGAATGCTTGACAGAACACAGGGCCGACCTTCATGCAACAGACAAGGTTAGTTATGTCTGGAGATCACAGGGACATGTCTCTCCGTTGCTTCATTTGAGTGCTGCAATTCAGCATTGTTTCCACAATGTGAATTTTTGAAGCAGTTCACACAGGGCCTATTGATGGCTGAAATAGTCTTTAAGGTTGTCCACTGATGATGATTATTCCGTAATTGGGTTTTTGCTGATCTATCATCTCCTTATCATTTATCACCTCATAAGTAACACTCTTTGAAAAATTGCAGGAACATTAGGTTCTGTAATTGGCAACGAACTGTTAACTTCAGAGAAAAAGATGGATTTGGTGTTGGCCTTTGATTACTATGGTTTGGATAAATCACACCCATTTCCAATAAGAACTATTTAAAAATATGACTCCATTTGATTAAGAATCAAATTTTGTCTTTCATGACGTAATCCAAATAAATAAATTTGGAATTTTATTGCTTGTATTTTTGGTATGGCTGGCCTTTTAGCTACCTTTTCTAGCAATATTAACTAAATATTTATTAAAGTGAGTTCAGAAAAGAGTTTTTGCTTCTAACAGAATTAAATTGTTTTTTCCAGATACATCGTCTCTCTAAGTTGTTCCACAGATAGAAAGCTCTGTCTTTAAAGTTACTGATCAGAAAGCAAATTGCTTGACTTCTGCATCAGTAACTTCTGTCTAGAGTTTACAATATTCAGCTGATTGTTCCTGTTGCTCACTCTCCTCCCTCCGAGGAAAGCTGTAACAAGAGAATGTGTATTGGTATTTCAGCTGCTCCACTGCAAAGACCAGTGGCTTAATTGAAATTTGCTTTCATCTCATGGCTTATTTTTTCTGACATCTCCCTGCCTCCACCTTCAAATTAAAAACCATTGTGATTCTTGAGGCAAGGAGATGGCACCCTGTTACTTGAGATGGTTGTGACTTTACTAAATGTTTTGATTTTTAGCATTATTTGATTTCACAAGCTGTCTCTCTATTTCAGGATGGTCATATAGCCCTGCACCTTGCTGTAAGAAGATGTCAAGTAGAAGTAGTTAAAACTCTCATCAGTCAAGGATGTTTTGTAGATTTCCAAGACAGACATGGCAACACTCCCTTACATGTGGCCTGCAAAGATGGGAATGTGCCTATTGTGATGGCACTCTGTGAAGCAAATTGTAGTTTGGACATCACTAATAAGGTAAATGGAATATGGATGCTGAACTATATTGTTTATTAGCTCACCTGTTGCATTAAGTGACCTTTTCAAGTTCTCTGAAATGAAAAAGTCTTTTCCTTGATTCTTCTGTCCCTCAAAGTGGTCAAATGCAAAGTATTAAATGACTCACGTCACAAAATTACCAAAATGTCAAAGTTTTGTTGACTACCAGCAGAGAATAAATGGTAATTTTTGTAACAGTAGCTCCAAAAATGCAAAACCAGAAGTGGATGTCATGAGGACCTGTTTTCAGTGAAGAGATTTATAGAAAAAAAGGAAAAATTGGAAAAGTAATACTTTACAGCACTTTCTCTCTTCACTGAAAAAATGTATTATTTCATGCTGACTTCTTTCATTCATTCCTTTCATTTCTTTGGGTGAAAGGGGCAGATATTTAATCTTCAGTAATACTTGGACTAAAGCAGAACCCAGAGTTCTAAAGGTTAAGGAATCAATGTTGTTTAAGTGGTTCATATTTAATTAAGTAAAAAGGCAATTAAAGTTTCTGGAATTAAAAGACATTGTAAAATATGGCAAAAACAAAGGATTCCTCCACAGTTGGGAGGGATTTAGCTAGAAAATTGTTTCTCTGTCTTTTAAATAGTCATCTAGCCTTTGTTTTAATTGAACTTTCAGCAGTTGTGTTTAAGCTGCAGACAAAAGTAATTTTTCTTGCCATTTTTGCAAAACCTTTCCTGTGTATCAGTATGTATACTTGTATAATATGTCTGATTATTACTCATGAAATCTGAAGTGAAGTTCTTTGACTAATGTAGTGACACTTCTTTCCTCATGTTAGTATGGAAGAACACCTTTACACCTGGCAGCAAACAATGGCATTCTTGATGTTGTCCGGTTCCTTTGCCTTACCGGTGCCAATGTTGAAGCATTAACTTCTGTAAGTATTGAGAGATGCTGTTGTTCTTTTTTTATGCATGAAAGCAGAAAAAGAACTCATAAACAGCTGTAGGAAAAGGACATTAGATTTTGAAATTTTTTTTAAAAAGGCTGTGGTATCTCTCTTGTCTACTTGTTCCCTTCTTGCAACTGAATTTGGAACTGGCAGCTACCACTTCATCTACACCTAATAATTTTTTCATCTAAGAATTACTTGTATCATTGTGT
Source organism: Donacobius atricapilla (assembly GCA_013397315.1). Classification (NCBI taxonomy): domain Eukaryota; kingdom Metazoa; phylum Chordata; class Aves; order Passeriformes; family Mimidae; genus Donacobius; species Donacobius atricapilla. The sequence continues at coordinate 70,629 of WBMY01015918.1, forward strand.
TTCCTATAAGCATAGTGAGTCACTTCATTAAGATGTACTTCATTACACATCACATTTGAGAAACATATAAATGCATTGTATGCATCTTAAATATTTTTCTTGCTTTAAGGGGGTTAAAAAGTACGGTGTTATGGTGGAAGATGTGTGATTGCATGGATGAGTGAACTAGCATGCAGGTATCCTTGTAAACTAAATCATTCATGTCTGAATCAGCCAGTACCACTGCTTCCAGTTAGTAACACTGAAGACATTTTTCATTCTCAGTAAGGTCAGAAACATCCTCCTAATGACATACCCACAGCAGGAATGAACTGTCTGTCGTCATATGCACAATAAATTATAGACATCTTGCATACCATTTTGCGTGTTCTGAACAAACCAACTACATATTGTATTCAGATTCAGCAGATCATTCTACATTGCTGCTCACTGTAACCAATGTATTCTGCTTAGAAATAACTACTGCTCTATATGAGGAAGACATGTTGTCATTAAATTTTAGTTGAGTCCACATTTTTCAGAGTTCTTTTCCTTACAAATTATTCCCGAGACAGCTGAAATGGAGGGAGAAGAGAGGAAAACTTCTGTATCATTTGCTTTACCCATTTGGTAGAAAATACTAATTTTTGTGTTGTTTTCCTCTAGATGTAGCACTGCAGTTTGTAAGACATATCAAAATAAATAGTACTGATAGTAAATCTAGCGGAAGCAGTACACTGAATATTCATAACCATCCATTATTCCAGCAGTGTGGTGGCAAAGAGAAGGAGAAAGGAGGAGAGGAGCAGAGGAACTTGCATGTTGTGATTTTAATATTTCAGTTTTGCATTGGTTTGCTAGAAGGCTGTTAAACTGTTCTGAAAACTTCATTAACAGCTCTTTCTGAGCCAGTACAGTAGAATTAATGGCCTTTTCTTCTCTCAGTATGCCATTACTGAGGAGCTAACTTTTCCAACACCTTTAAGTAACTGGGCTGCATTATGAATTCCTTGCCTTCTTTCTGGGTTAAAGCCCATTTTGGAACTAGTCTATTTTAAATTTGCTTCCATGGATGGTGCTTATTGACATTAGAAAACCTTCCTGGAGTATACATTTCAAATGTTTGAAAATTGCCCCAAAACATCTGTTGTTCTCATGTGTTAATTGGCACCGTGTTGTTGGATTCTCCTCATGGAAGTTTCTAAACCAAATTTAAAATTGTCAGATTGATTTAAATTTTTGCATGTAGGTGCTTGCAAATGCCACTTGAACTCAGGATCAGCTCTTGCAGGCTGTCTTGATATGCAATATAGGGAGCCAGTCAGCAATTGTAATGAAATACTACCAGTAGATGCAAACTATGCTTTCATGGATCCTGTAACCAAGCCCTTTTCATATGTCAGTTTTACGTACCTGTTGCTATACCTGTGTGTAGATACTCTGTACTTTTCAGGAAAGCTTGAATAGGAAAGTAATTTGCTGTTTTGCTTGTGGATGTATTTTCTAATTCTCTTATCTGAGATAGTGAAAAAAGCAAAGTATTCCAAAATTAGTTACGTGTTGCCAAAATTTAAAACAATAGCATAAAATAGCTGTGAAAATCAAAGCAGTGGGCAATTTTTATTTTAGTCTCTTTAATAATAAACTGCTGGTCTGTGAAATATAGGTAACTAAATGGCAAGACCAGAATGCTGAAGGCAGCTTTGCTTCTCCTTTTAAACTTGCTGATGCAATTTAAACTGCATCCCTTAAAAGTTTCCTGCTTTCTGGAATCCTCTAGTGGCTGATATGCCACTGTCAGTCTTTATCCATTGCTAAACATCACCTGCTATTCACATGAGTCAGTATGCTGATGAATCCCTTCTTTGTGACCTTTTAAATCTATTCAGTGGGCAATATCTAGAAATCACTATCATCCTCTAATTGGTGAGAAGAGAGGTGGAATTGAGGGGAAGGAGTGTTGACTTTGCTGTCCAACTCTGAATTCAAAGTGTCTTGAGTGGCATCCAGATGCCCATCTGTAAAAGAAAAATGAAGGAACTGCTGCTAATAATTTGTGTTTTAACAGGATGGGAAGACAGCCGAAGATCTCGCCAGAGCAGAGCAGCATGAACATGTAGCCAGTCTGCTTGCACGACTTAAAAAGGTTGGGAACGCATGAATTTTAAGTGAGGTTTTCATCAAAGCCATTCTAAAAGCTGCTGCAAAATTCCTTACTGCGATGTTGTCTTTTTTTCTTTTTTAGTTTGAAATGTCTATTTTTAATTTGAAATTATTTATTTAATTTGAAATTATGCCCTCAATCAAAGCCAATATGTACATATTAAAGAAGCTGGCTAAGCTAGTCTGCACCACTGATTTATATCTATCAGTGTATGACAGTGCCTAGCAAAGCATCTAAGGTGTTTAGTAGAAAATAAACTACTAAGAATTAACACATTCCCAAAGATGACTTATTTCCTCGCCCTCACCATTTCACTTAGATTAAGTTTATGAAGGGTGGGGGTTCATGCCCCTTATGAAAATGTCAATACTATATGGAATAGTTGCGTAAATTCTCAAAGTCATCTTTTAATTCTACAGTTTCAGTATATCCAAATGTCTTGTCAGCTAGAACAGAAAGATGACCTGGGATTGTTGTAAGGCAGTATGTCTGACACATCTGATACACATCGATTAGTCAGATAAGCAGCATCGCTCATGCTGGGAAGGTTCAGAGCCTACTTGCCTGGAGATTACAGGCAAGAGCCAGACCAGTTAAAGTAATTCTGTTATAATTATAATGATGAGTCTTTGACTGGAGAAACAGAAATAAATGACCATTTCTATTGCTAGTAGAAGATGGTGCACACTGTGTATTTCCAAGGTAGAAGCAGAATCATGTTCTTTAGGCCTGCCAGCAAATCTGTACTTCCTAGGGTTGTAAACTATATGTCTGTGAAGATGTGAGAAAGTGCAAAGTTTACACTTCCTTTGCAATGACAGCTTTTGTAAATTTTGTCATAATAGGCTCCATTTTGCATAGTAACATCCCCACACTAAACTCTTAATTGTGTCTGCATGCAGGCAGGTAAATTTTGGATTTATTCATGATGTACATATGAAAATAATACAAATTGACCTGGAACAAAGGAAGAAGGTCAGATAATCTATTTTGAAAGAAATTATAGTAAACTGTAACTCTCTTCCTGACAGTGAAATATGCATTACTGACGACCTGTCTCTATATATGCGGGGAAAATGCATTATACTTTGTAACAGAGAATCTAATCAATTGAAATTAACAAATTATATCTAACCACTGAAAATATTCTAGTACTACTTAAAATGATCAGTATCATCTAGTACAGAGCCTACCTTACTCTTACTTTTGGTGCTCGTGAAGTATTTGGCCTCTAATACAGACACATGAAGGAGGTATTATCTCAGTGGCTCTTGCGGAGGATTCAGTATTAGCTGTAACAGTGCGGTGTTTGCACTGTGACTAACTTGCTAAACAAATGCCTGCCAGTGAGGAAGGAATAAAATTGTATGCACTACTGTTTCTGTCAAATTTCTCAGCGCAGTTGGTGCATGTTTATAATACAGCAGAGTTCATCCTATATGTAAATTAGGTGCAAATGCAGAACAACAGAGGATCTCTCTCAGCTCCAAATGGAGGAATGAAGAAAGGGAAGATGTATCTAGTTCTTTTGCCCTCACACTTTTTTGCTTTCTCCTGGTTGCCTTGAAATTCACCCAAACATGAGAAGCACAAAAAAAGTTGATGTAAAAAAGAGAAGAAATGCACATTGAGTTGTTGGATGGTTCAGGTGGTAGCTGTCACAGCAAGGTTCTTTAGTGCTGCATGTGTATTCTATAAGAGCACATATATTGATTAACCTTCTGAGACTGATAGGTTAGGAGAATGGGCACTGAAAGAGGCTAGTTTTGACTTCTTTGCCCTCTCAATTGGAGGTCAAAATAATTCCATTCAATGGATTTGAGCCTGAAGATGTGCGATTTTCATGGAACAACAAGATGGCTCTTGAGAATGAGCATTACGCTCTCCTGTCTGCCTCTCCAGTAACTGATGGCTTGCATGATGAACCAGATGAACACTGTCTGGCAAAAAAGTGTATCTAAACCCCTGTTGACTTTGTTGGGAGGCAGAAGCTCCCTGCCACATGTTCTGATTTTGTCTTTATGTTGAATTTTAGGATACACACCGGGGGATTTTTATCCAGCAGCTGAGGCACACACAGAATCCACAGCCCCGGATCAAACTGAAGTTGTTTGGATACTCTGGCACTGGGAAAACCACCCTCGTGGAGTCCCTCAAGTGCGGCCTGTTACGAAGCTTTTTCCGAAGACGTAGGCCTAGGCTCTCCTCCACAAACTCAAGCAGATTCCCCCCATCTCCTTTGTCTTCCAAACCTTCAGGTATGGTTTTGAGCTATAATGTTTGCATGAGAAAAGTTTCCTCTTACTCTCTAAACTTCTAAGAAAAAGCAGTTGGCTGCACTGCAAAAGACAGGACAGCCTAATCATGTAAGAAACAAAAGAAAAAGGGAGAGGGGATTGACTACTCTGTGCATAGGCTTGTACCTAAAGTAAGAGGAAGAGGATCAGCAAGTGTGAAGGACACATGAGTAGTTAAGATTTTGCTTAAATCCTGCTTTAGTGAACTTGCAGAGTGGAGGACAAGACTTGTAAACACTGCTGTTTATTTTTCGCAAAAAGTCCTAGGCTGCAAACATCAGTGTTATTACTAGCTTCCTTTTTGCTGGATGAACTTTGATAAAGACTGCAAAACTGGAACAATTGCTGTATCTCTATGTGATTTCTAAGTTATAACAGGTTTCAGAACTGCCTCTGATGCCTTGGAGTGTTTTTCTAAGGCAGAGGATTGAAATAGCCCAGTTAGAGGTGTCTAAAATGGCTTTCAAACAAGGTGAAAATGGAAGTTTTCTAAATGGAAATAAATGATCAGGGAATATTAGGGAAATATTATGGTTAGAAAATATTATGGAATAGGGAATAAATCAGGGAATAAATTGCTCATGTAGCATGAGCTGGCCTGTACAGAGTGGGAAGAGCTACGAGGTGTGGAGAAACTAGCTAGGTTTACACTTAAGTGTGTGCCCAGATTTTGATGAACCCAGAGGGGGACAGTGGAAAGAACAGTGAAATGTTTGTTCCCTTTTCTAACACTGGGAGCCTACACAAGCAAGCTAAACATGTTGGGCAGCTCAACTTTAAATTGATGTTTAGAAGTGGTCTTACTGTGTAAGTTTTAGATGAGGCCACGGTTGCCTTTTTTTAAAAAAAAACTTTCAGCTAATACTTGCAGATTTGGATTTTGTTCATTGTTTTTAAGTAATATTAGAACAGTGATAGTAGTAGTTCTCATCTCTACTTTCTCTCTATTTACCTGAGGAAGCTATAGGGTGTTCACGGGGTCGTTTAGCAAGGCAAGATCCATGCCAGAGAAGATTGCTACTGCTTTTGGCATTTACTTACCACAAGGGCCTCACATCTGTGACACCTGGAAAAAGAACTTGATTAAATTAATCAATCAAAAGTTCTTCATTTATTTATCTTAATTTACTGTGTCATCAAAGGGTGATAAAGCACTCAAGGAATATTGTTCCTGGACACAGTAATGTTTTGACTGAGAATAGATTTTTTTGTGTTGGTTGGTAGCAGAACCAAAGATTAGGTGTTATATGCTCACACCATCATAAAATCAGAAAGACTGCCAGTCACACTGGCAAATCAGTGTAGAAATAAAGGTAAATTTGAAGCATGCCCTTCAAAGGAGCTTACCTAGATATAAAGCCAGAAAGATGTGCAGTTCTAGACATACCAAGCGACTGTGGTGTTATTTTAGCATTTGGAAGGTTGAGTTTTGCTTCTTTCAGTATATGTTCTCTTGGGATTTAAATCATTATATAGCATGTAAATTATATTATGGGCTGAGTGACATAATCAGACAAGTATATAAATCAGCACAATGATCTATATTTGGTCATGTGATTTGTTTGTTTATATGTTTGTTTAAATTCTGTAAAAATAAGTACACAAATTCACTAAGTATTTATTTACAAGAGCCGAAAGATTTAAAATATTACACTAGAAGGTAAAACATGGAAGTGTGGTTTTACAGCTAAGAGATAATCACTTTCTATTGCATAACACAAATATTAGAATTTCCAGCCACTGAGGGAGAGAAATCTTTATCCGCTAGATGGTGCAAGTCAGTTAAAAAACCCTTTTGTTTCTCATTTGTACTCTGGGAATCTGAATAAACAAGAAATTTTAAAATTGCTTATTAGTAAAATAATTTTGGTTAAGGGCCTGCTTTACTCCACCACCACCTTGGAGACACTTGTTACGCAGTGATATTTTATTGTCATTACATATCAGTAATATGAATATGTGACATTTCCATGCCAATAATAATAGATCATGCAATGAAATTGTAGCCCTTAGCTAAAAAAAAAAAAGGTAGTGTATCTTTGCAACATAGAACTTTAACTATTCAAACCTTTCATACCCATAAATTTCAGTCTTCTTCTATGCTTCCCACTCAGAGGTATATCTGCATGCTTATAAGATCATTATAATATTTTCCTTTTAGTCATTCAGAATAAGAATGCAGTTGTGTATTCCCACAGCTTCATAGACATCTCCTTTCTTTGAACAGCACCTTAGGCTTTTTAATCTGCTTTTATGGCTTGCATACTTGTTTTGAAGTGATTTTGTTGTGATTTTCACATGGTTTGTAATCTCATTTTCCTTTCCCTGACCCAGTTTCAGTAAGTATTACGAATCTTTATCCTGGTTGTGAAAATGTCAGTGTGAGAAGCCGTAGTATGATGTTTGAGCCAGGCCTGACCAAAGGGGTATTAGAAACTTTCGTTTCACCTGCTCATCACTCTCACTTCTCTTCTGATGACCAGTCCACCAAGGCCATTGACATCCAGAATGCCTGCTTGCATGGTAAGAAGAGTCCTGGGCTGGGGTGCCTTAATGTTGCAGGACAGTTAATGCCATTTCACTTGTTTTTTTAAATAAAAATGGGGGAAAATACTGACTTGGTATAGTAGTGACTGTGTTTGACAATCCAACACTGGTGGCATTTAATTTGTTTGAGAAAGTAAATCTGCCTGAAGTTCTCCAGCTGTTGTAATACACATTTTAATCACTCATGTCAGATCTTTATAGTATTGTGTATAGAATATAATATGTATAGAAACATTTTAGAGATGAGTAAGTGGGAGAGTAGAAAAGAGGGATTTGGTGTTACAGGAGCAGGTCAGCAAAGTGGCCACTAGTATGAAGGCTTCTTCACCTATGTCATCTGGGGATTTTATCAGATTTAGTCTCATTTAGTCCTTGCCATTTAAGTGTATTCCCAGCTATGCAAAGGACACAGTGTTCTCACTCCATATGAGGGCTGGAGCATATTTGGTGAGCCCTGGAGCTCATCAGTCATTGTGACTGGAGCTTCTGATTTCTTTTTTTTTTTTTTTTGCAAGGAAACTAACTACTCTGCAGTTGAAGGCAGTTAGCAGTAAGAGAGGTCAATCACAGAAGTGTCATAAGTACTTATATGGCTTTTGGTATGAGACCATGCAAATTGTGCTTCTATGCCACCAGCCATACTAATTGTCATTTTCATAGGTGGTCAGGTCTCTTCTGCAAAAGGAAAATGTTTTGCCTGCCTTAGCAGCTGCAATCTTGAAGCTGAGTTAGTATTAATCATGAGTTTACTTCGGAGACAGAAACCTGCTTATGAGTGCACAGTAATGAATGCAGTGACAAAATATTTATCCTAGATGCTGAAGAGTTTGCCAAGTAGCTAAAGCTTGTTCTTTGTGCAGGCTAATGTCTTCCTTCAGTATAATTTGAAGCCCAGTCAAATTCTGCAGGAAACAGAGTTGTGACATAGACTGTCAGGACTTTCTTTTCTTTCTCTGTACTGTCTTGATATGGAACGAAGTGTACACCCAGGTGAACTATGAGCAGCTATACTCAGAACAGCAGATTGGAGTGTTCTGACTTCTAGAAGTTTGAGGCACATTTTAATCGCCACTTTTTTAATTAGAAGTAGTAGAGGTGTGGCAGACATCACCTTAATAAGATGGTGCCTCTGGGAAGTGCAACATACTAACACTTTTCTCACCCAAAGCGAAAGGAGATGGGAAAAGAAGCATGGAGCTCTTGGAACCCTTAACATGGTGATTCTTCAGCCCTGATTTACCAACACAGGGTGAAGAGTACAATTCTGTAAAGCAAAGCAGCTTCTTTCTGGAATGTGCTTAAGTGTTTTTTTAAATCAGTGGTAGTATGTTAAGAAGAATAATTAATAAAAATATTAAGCTTTAATGGGAGCCATTATTCTTGGTTTTCAAGACAATTAAAAGATCTGCTGCTGTTGTTAAAGGCAAACCTCATTTTAATTGCATAAGACTGCATACATTTAATGCAGACACTTACATATGGCATCCAGCTAAATGTCCTAGAGAAGGAATGTGAGAGAGGAACAGACTTTGAGGGTCCAACTGCTTAGCCTCTGAAACTGACTGAAACTCTTTCCCTTTGTTCATAATTGCATTTTCAGTCTTGGTTTCTCACATGCATACAGTTTATGTTTGTGAAAGTTTAAATCAGATTAAATGTTTTGTTTGTATTTCCATGGCCAGAAGATGTTTCATGCTTACTGATGAAGTGTGACCTCTCCATCTGTTTGTTTTTCAGGAGTTGGTGATTTCAGCATTTGGGAATTCTCTGGGAATCCTGTGTACTTCTGCTGTTATGATTATTTTGCTGCAAATGATCACACTGCAATTCACATAGTGCTTTTTAGTCTTGAGGAGCCTTATGAAATCCAGTTAAACCAAGTGACCTTTTGGCTCAATTTCCTGAAATCATTAGTCCCAGTCGAGGAGCCAATCGGTATGTTCTTGTGCTTGTTATTGAAGTATTAGAGCTCTGTAGAATAAAGCTTCTTGTATTTCTCTGCAACTCTGTACATCATCCATGTTGAGTGTCTTCATCCCTATGTATTCAAATAAACTTTACATTAAGCTTCTTGGCAAAAGGGAATTTTATCTGTGGAAGAAGCCAGAAGAGTTGCACACTTACAGCTCAATGTCCTGTGGCACTGAGATTTACATCTGGACGTGACAGATGAAGTTTTATGTCAGATTAGCTCTCAAGAGTGCTTCAGAGGGCTGGAACCATTCAAAATCAAGTTTGGACACATTGTTTAAATTCCTGTTATATCTAGCCCCAATACACAGTATTTTCAGCATAAATTAGTCTTGTCAGTGACAACAGGTTAGAACAGTATTTTGGAACAGCCCTCAGTACGTACAACTTTCATGTGTTTAACTCGTTAACTAGTTAACAAGTTCTATTTGTACTTCAAATATGATAACTTTTTGGTGCTGATGCACAGAAATCAGTATTTCTTGTAAATTTCTCACATGCTCCAACTTTGCCCAGGTTTTAAGTAATTTTATTTGTTTTATATTCAGGCGTACTGAAACTTACTTGGTGGGCAAAATTAAGTTAACTTAAACAACGTTTTTCTTAAAAGGTCTGGTAGTCCAGGTGTATCTACAGTAAATTATAACTTGTTTGCATTTGTAGCTGAGTATTGGTCTGCAGACTGTTACAGTTCTGACACATCTTGGTTCTATGATCAGAAAGATTATTCCAGCCAGTGGATCTGACTCAAGGACATTTGTAACAATCCTAGGGATTCACCACACAAATGTATTAAATACTTAACGTTGTGAAAAAGGTTATTTTCTCTCTCTTTCTGTGTTCTGCTGTGCATTATCTCATCTAGACAATGAGCCAAGGCCAACCCTTGGTTTTTAGTTCAGGCATCTGCATTCTTTTATTTTCTATTTTAGATCAAATTACAGTGTTAATAATATCAGCATTTGGATCTAACCAACAATAAATTACCTGTGAAAGTTAAAGCTCAGAAATTTGCAAAAAGGTGACAGAGCTGCAAATACAGCGAATTCGCAACTTCTGAAAGCTTTTCAAGGCTTCTCAGTCTCAGCTGATTTTTAATCATTGTTCATCTGATTATCAGCATTATTTAGATACTTCACTTAAATCTGTGTTTATACTGATCAGCTCCATTTGGGTGCCCATGCATCTCTGTATTGTTACAAATCTCTCAAGTAATGTCTAGTAACTGATGTTTGCAGAAAAGTTAAAACTCATGGAATTACTTTCCAGTTATTTTATCTAAGTCCCTAGCTGCCAACTAAAAAAAAAAAAATTACAAAATACTTGCCTGGAAGTTCTATGCAGAGATTTCAGGAAATGTGACCTTTTATGAATTAATCAAGATTGTGTTGCTCTTAGTTGATGAGAACTGAACACTGATGTAAGCATATTTTCCCATGTGACTTCTCTTAAGGCTAAAAGAGCAGGATTGGGTGTACTGTCTCTTTTAAAAATAGTTTAATGATGTCTTCTCTTTTCTGGAATATGAGTTTAAGAAAAGATTGAAAACTCTGTGTTCCATACTGTCACCTCATTCATGCCATTTGTATCTTTTTTCTTTCTTTCTCATTCTTTTTCATGGCTTCTGCCAGGCTTTCCTACTTAACTCTCACCTAAGTGAGAGGTCATTATTTGTGTAAGTACTGCAAAATAGCATTCATATCAACATATGAATGTCATAGACATTCTGTGTTCTTACAATCCTCTGTTCTGCACCTGTAATATTAAGAACTATCCAAAGATTATGCAAAACCCTTTCAAGAAACTGCTATTTCTAATTATTTTTCCTCACACTGTCATAGTTTGTAGTTAGTAGCTATATCATTAGTGCTACTGATTACTGTTTTTGTTAAACCAATGAAGTAATGCAGTATATATGTATCTGATGTTATTCAAATAGTCTAGCTATTTGGGCCTTATATAGACAGTCCTATAAGCAGATAGTTGCCAGAGCACCAGCAGTTATACTGTTAATGGCTGTGCTTAGAGCTGGTAAATCACTGCAAAAGTGGTTGGTATGAAGAATGTAAAATGTATTTCTGATTTTCTGGCTCAATATCAGCCACCTCCATAGGCATGCCTCATAGTGAGGGAGTCCGTTTGTTTCTCTTCTAGCATTTGCTGGAAAGCTGAAAAGTCCCCTGCAGGTTGTTTTGGTTGCCACGCATGCTGACATAGTGAATCTGCCTCGGCCTGTTGGGGGAGAGTTCTGGTATGACAAAGACACCTCATTGTTGAAAGAAATCAGGAACAGGTAAGTGGGAAGTATATTTATATATAATGTTTAAACATGCTAACTGGGAAGGAAAGTACTAAAATGCATTGGAATAGGTAAAAGGTTTTTATATGCCTTATAGAATATTAAGATATTTTCAATATGTTCAGGAGGCATATGTTGTGCTGAAATTGAAACATTTACCAATAACACAGTGAGTAAGCTGTGCTGAGTGAGCTTAAATGAGCCAAGTGGTGTCAAAATTAATTGTGCTGCAGGCAATCTCACCCAGTAAACACTGGGATACATCCAAAGACCCATTCCAATTTTCTGTCTAACATCTTGGTTCTCAGGTTTTGCACTGGTCCCAGAAAAGTAGGCCATTTGCAGCTAAAAACTCTGAATGCAAAAGAGAAAACTTTATCAGAGAACTACCCTTATCTCTTCACTGCTTTAGGATAGGTATGAAAAAAACTTAAATGAGACCTGGAAGTACTCCCCATGTAGTTTGCAAAAAGCTGGACATTGTGCAGTCACACAGTGACAAGGTCATCCAAGAGGTACCTAGAAGTTAGCAAAATTTCTAAAATTCTTCTGCAAATGTCTGGCGCACATGCTAATGGTAGATGGAACTAGGGAATTTTCCATAAACATACTATTGTTTAAAGTAGCAATACCTTACATGCAGAGTGAGCATGTAAGTGGGAAGCACTGAGTATGAAAAATCATCTGTACCTGCGAGTATACACATCTGTCTGGGTTGTACAAGAAACAGACGTAGGAATTCTAGCAGTATGGGGAGGGGGGGCAGTATCTTAATCAATTGAAATAAACCAATAGAAAAATACCTGTGTGTCATCTTTGGTGCCGTAATCCTTTTAAATACAAATCTGTCCAGAGCTAGGCAAACAGGTTTGTGTGGTTGAAAAGTCAAAAGGAAGTGAGAAAGAGAGCTGTCAACAGCAATAACTACTGAACTATTTAAAGTGAGAAGCAAGCAGCAGACGTTAAGGCCTTAAAAAGAGTAAATACCTGTGATCTCTTCTCTAGTAAAATGCTTTGTTTTCTATTTACAAGTCATGTGATACAGCTACAATTTTCTTATGCCTATTCACTCTTCATCCTAAGAGAAAACAATTTTCTCTCAATATCTCTGCTTTCTTTCAGGAAAATTATACAGCAGCTATAGTGTCTGTGCTTCTAAAATATCTCAGCATAATCATTACTTAAACTTCATCATTCCTTAAGAAAAAAACAACTCTAGGATAATATAAGACTGAAGTACAATTGTATTAAGAAATAAACTGGATTTGGGGCTAAGTTAATAATAATTATTTTCCTTTAGATTTGGAAATGATTTGCAAATTTCAGAAAAGTTATTTGTCCTGGATGCTGGAGCATCTGGGTCAAAAGATATGAAGCTTCTCCGAAATCACTTGCAAGAAATAAGAAGCCAGATAATTTCTGTAAGTAGTATCTAATGGACTGTGTTGAATCAGCCAAAATATGAACATCTTGTGTAATAATATACTGTAGAATTCAAACTTAGAACAATGAAGCATACAGAAACCACTGTTGTTCCAGTGTTCTAACAGCACACTTGACAGGTCTTGTGATAAACAAGCCCTTGACATCAAAGATTCAGTCAGGATTTTGAAAATAGTTGCTGTTTTGAGCAGATGACCAAAATACTCTCTGTTGAAAGGGACTATTTGAGATTTCAGTTTAAAGTCATAATTTTGTTTTTTGATTGACAGTGATTGGATTCCAGCATTGACCTCCCCCCTTTTTGTTTTGTTTTGGTTTTTTTTTAATCAGCATAGTATTATACAGAAACAGAGAAATATATTATAAATACATTTCAGGAAAATAAGCTTTTTCACTAAAACCCCACCAGAGCAGAACAGTTTTCTCAACTGTTAGAAAGATAATTCCAAATATGGATATGTAAACTGAATATGCATTAACTTTTGACAATATTTTTCATTGAAATATATTGCTTGCAGTTGTACCTGTATGTGTAGGTATATGCATATGAGACTAAAGGTAAAGTGTAGCCATGGTTTGATATTATCACCAGGTATCCATGGAGACTTCCATACTAAGGGTGACCAAATTCTTTGTAGCCTGTGCTAAATGGATTAATATTATGTTACATACCAGCAAGATTTTCTGCAGCTACTTTTGAAATGTGTTTTTTTGTAATTATTTAACAGTGGATTATTGAGTTCATTTTGTGGGTTGAGGAAAATACTTGGATTCATGCAAAATTTAGGCTATTTTAGGTTTTCTTCTCTAAGAAAGCTTTATTATAGCTATGCTCACTAGCTTGAAATCTGAAGGAGTTTACTGCATAAGAAGTGGAGGCTGTGGATTGAGAATGTAGGAACAAGGCCTCTGTGAAGTCTAAGGCAATCAATACATCAAAGTACCATTTTTGCATCTTATTTAGTACCCAGCTGTCTCACCTTTTGAAATAAATTTGTCCTGTAAGGATACTGATGAGTACAGATTCTAAATAAATTGTGATAATTTCAGAAATAAGTACTAACTTACAAATGCATGACAGCAACTCATGGTGATATTTGGAAAATTTGCTTATTTCAGTGAAAAACTGGTTTCTGCAATTCACTTTTTAAAGAAAAGGTAGACAGATCTTGTGGCAAGTAGATGCCACATGACAGAGTAAGGGTCCAGCACAAAGGGAACCCTTTAGATCTGAATATTCATTATGAATGGATTAGACCTCCGTTAAAAAAAAAAAGTAACACTCTTCTCATATGGATGTTTTCTGTGCTTTTCTAAGACTTGCCCACCAATGACTCACCTGTGTGAAAAAATAATCTCCACACTGCCTTCCTGGAGAAAAATCAATGGACCCAACCAGCTGATGTCCTTGCAGCAGTTTGTGTATGATGTACAGGAACATCTTAATCCCCTAGCAAGTGAAAATGATCTACGGCATATTGCACAGCAGTTGCATAGCATAGGAGAAGTAAGTATTTTTATCTGAATTCCATGTCTTTATTTGCAAGATACTGTTCTGGTAGAATATTGCTTTATGAGTTCAAGCAAATGTCTAAAGTTGTTTGGTTTTTTTCTCTTCCTCTTAAGACATCATAAGATGTAGAGACTGCTTATTAATGCTTTCTGTTATCATTGTGTCTTGTGGCTTCTATTTTGTTCAACGTAATCTCTTTGAGACAGGAAGAATTACAGTTTATTGCTATAGTTGTAAGAATCTCAAATACCCAGAAAGGATCAATATATTATCACCTTCAGCGAAGTGCTCACTGCGTATGAGAGATTTATATGTGTCTATTAGAAATTGAATAGACTTTGCATAAACAGCTTGCAGGGCATGACTAGGCTTTCCATCTGTTGGGTTCTAATAATTTCATTACTAATGGACAATAGCAAGATCTCTTTTTTGTTCTCTGTACTTGCCATATATTTAAATGCATTGTTGGTTTTTTCCCTGTGAGCATTATTAATCAAATTGTCAGGTCACTTTGTTAGGAAGGTGAGAACTTGGGCTATCATCTTGTACTTCACAAGATGTAAACAGTAACTTTCATATTTATAAACAGATTAACATTATGCAGAGTGAAACTGTCCAAGATGTTGTGCTTCTGGATCCTCGCTGGCTCTGTTCTAATGTCCTTGGAAAAGTCTTGTCAGTGGAGAACCCAAAAGCCCTCCATCACTATAGAGGTCGGTACACCATAGAGGACATCCAGCGTCTGGTTACAGATAGTGACGTGGAAGAACTGATACAGATTTTGGATGCCATGGATATTTGTGCAAGGGACCTTAGCAGTGGAGCAATGGTGGATATTCCTGCTCTCATAAAGACTGACAATCTCCACAGGTCTTGGACAGATGAGGAGGATGAAGTGCTGATTTATGGTGGTGTTAGAATCGTTCCTGTGGAACATCTTACCCCATTTCCTTGTGGAATTTTTCATAAAGTTCAGGTGAATCTCTGCAGGTGGATTCATCAGCAGAGCACAGAGGGAGATGCTGATATACGTCTGTGGGTAAATGGATCAAAGATTATGAATCGTGGAGCTGAGCTTTTAGTGCTGCTGGTCAACCATGGGCAGGGTATAGAGGTTCAAGTTAGAGGACTGGAAACAGAGAAGATCAAGTGCTGTTTACTTTTGGATTCTGTGTGCAGCACCATTGATAACTTAATAGCCACAACCTTACCAGGTCTTCTGACCGGGAAGTATTACCTTAGTCCTCAGCAGCTGAGGGAACATCATGAACCAGTAATGGTCTACCAGCCTAGAGACTTTTTCCGTGCACAGAGTCAAAAGGAGACATCACTAACTAACACTATGGGGGGATATAAAGAGAGCTTTAGCAGTATACTGTGTTTTGGGTGTCTTGATGTTTACTCCCAGGGAAGCCTAGGCATGGATATTCATGTTTCTGATCTAAATCTACTTACCAGGAGAAAACTAAGTCGACTTTTGGATCCACCTGATCCAATGGGCAAAGACTGGTGCCTTCTTGCCATGAACCTGGGCCTCCCTGATCTTGTTGCAAAGTACAATACAAATAATGGAACACAAAATTACTTTCTCTCAAGCCCAGTTCATGCCCTTCTGCAGGAATGGAGTAATGCACCTGACAGCACTGTAGGCATATTAATGTCTAAGCTGAGGGAATTAGGTCGCAGAGATGCAGCAGATTTCTTACTGAAGGCATCTTCTGTATTCAAAATTAATTTAGATGCTAATGGTCAAGAGGCTTATGCCTCCAGTTGCAACAGTGGCACATCTTATAACTCAATTAGTTCTGTAGTGTCACGGTAAGAGGAGGTGTTTTGAGTGGTCATCCTTTCAAAGTGCAGAAAGGATAAAAGATACAGTGTAAAAGTTGCAATGCATACTGTAGTTATGAGCTTTTGCCTCAGAGGATCCTTCTCTGGCACTACCTTTTTTGTGCATAAACTTTTTACTCCTAACTGTGAATTGTTGTTCTTTATTAAAAAGACTGGTGTACTTCTGCTGGTTTAAAACTATTTCTGATTGAGAATGTGCTGCTTAATACTGCCATTTCAACTGGAAACTCTTAACTTTTGGATTACGCACTGCAACTGTTTTATATAATTCTCCCCATAAAAGGTAGGGGGAGAGGAATAGCACATAGTACCTTATATGTGTGTTTCTTACATTCTTTTTTTTTATTATTTTTTCTTTTCACTGTGTCCTCTGCTTAACTTTTTTTTTATATTTGTAAGGAGAGAAATCCACCATTTGTGGTCAATCTGACCAAATTTAAGCGCATAGTTTTTAGCTGAAAAAGTGAGTGCCTTTTGCAGAAGGGAGAGTGCAGTTGATTTGAATGACCCTGCTGGAGTTAAAAGAACATGCTACCTCTGTTTCACTCAAATTGTCTGCATGCTTATCATTGCAAGTGGTGCTTGCCTGTTAATTTTTCCTGCACTTCTAAGTCATTGGTGATGACTCACGCAGAGCATTCTTGTGCCAGTACTATAGGTATAGCTGTGATACCTAATCAACTTCAATTACAGTCAAATCATAATGTGAAAATCTCTTAAACTTGCCAATTATCATGCTTCGTTATTTCCATGCACCTCAGGTAAAAGTTCATATCATTATAACAGAGTTCAAAAAACACAAGTGTTGGATACTGCAGAATAATATTGTCTAGCTGTCAGTTGTAATTTGTGTATAACAAAGGTTTTCTACTATTAGATCCTGCATTACTTACTTCCTGTACTTGAAAACTTTGATGGG
Source organism: Donacobius atricapilla (assembly GCA_013397315.1). Classification (NCBI taxonomy): domain Eukaryota; kingdom Metazoa; phylum Chordata; class Aves; order Passeriformes; family Mimidae; genus Donacobius; species Donacobius atricapilla. Next base: position 87,612 of record WBMY01015918.1, read on the forward strand.
GATAAAAAAAAAAAGGAAGCAAGGTTTCTTGCAGTGATAACTTTAAAATTGATATGAGGGAATATGATCCATTCTCTGTTCTAAAAAGCATGTAATTTTCATGGTGCGATATGTGTTTGTTTATATATATTGTATGTATATATATTAAGACTATTTTTTTCCTTAATCTTACATTGTAGTAAATTTTAAAGGATTTTTCTACAAATAAACTGTTGCTTGTTGCATCCTTGTTGATCACATTCTGTTGCTGAAGGGCATCAAAACTTCTCTTTCCTTTACAGTCAGAATTGAGGAGAGGCAATGCCTGCTGTCTGAAATTCTGGGAACCTCCTGTTTGACTTCAGGGGGATTTCTTAGTATGCTGCAGGAATATTTATGAGGTTTATTTATTGCAGAGGTGGTCCCTGTGCAGCAGAGGGATCTCCATTCATTTTAACAAATGGCAAGCCAAAGCAGTTTGCTACATAGCTTTTCCTTTGTGTTTTTTCACAATGGAAACCAAAACAGCAAATGTGAGTTTGTCATCAGGAATCCTCCAGATAATGCTGTGCTGTAGAGAGAGAGGACACTGCATGTGCTGCAGTAATGGTCGTTTACATTAAATATTCCCACATCACGCAAGGGACTCTACTGGTGCTGCTTATTTAAAATCTCAGCATCACTCCCTGATAGCTGCACAGTCTTGGTATGGCACACTATGCAGGCAGCTTTGCACACTACCTCTGCCCTGTGTGTGCTGCAAAGGGTTTAAGCGATATCTTAAAATGCTAGCTGCTGTTCCCCCCGCCTTTCTTTGCCCTTTTTACCATTGCTTTATTAAATCTTTCCCCAGGTCCCAGTTATTGCTACGCTCCATTCTTTTAAAGAGCTATTCTTTAGTCCTCAATAAGAAGTATGGTTTACAAGCAGTCCTACCCTGACCTGTTTGTGTTTTGTTATTCTGCTTCTGACAAACTGTGTTCAGCATCCCCCACCTCTGCTCTAAGTGGCTCTGTGCAGAGCCCCGCTCTATGCAGCCTGTATTTACCTCTGTCAACTAATGGCCACTACCACACTTCAGCTTCCAGCTGCGGACATGTTTAGTACTTCTGTCAGATTCTGGTAAGTGGAGGGGTCTTTCTCATGTCATAAAACTTCCTGGGTTTCTGCCAGAAAAGGTTTCCTCCCCTGCCCACCTCCCCAGATGCTTTATGGGCACTTGAGATATATGCTCAGCTTACCAACACTGATTAACTACTCCTTTTACTTTCTTTTTCTTTCTCCTTTTCCAACAGCATGTTTCTCACAGTTCCTTGCTTCCATTTACTGTAAAATGCAGACCTGGGAGTATAAATTACTTAGTGGTCTCTATGATGAACCTTTGACTAGAAGTCACAGCCTATTGCATCATGCACAGTATTCATGGTAATAGGCTCAGGAAAATGAATCACAGTCACAGGATAGCTTTGGATTCCATTCTTACAAATCCTGTGCTGCTGATTAAAAAAAATAAAAATTGTTTCCTAGATGACAATTTGGGGATAAAATAAAAGGCTAGCCAAGTGAGCATCCTTTCTGTTTCTTCACTTTTATTAATGCCTTGTTTTGTTTTGCGAATGCAACTAGGAACAGAGATTCATTCTACAGTTTTTAGAACTACTTTTAAAAGATGCACAGATCCTGCTCTTACTCACTCCAAAAATTGAAAAAATGCAGGTCTGTGCAAGGTCAAAAAAGTTTAGTTGTAAGTGTACAGAATGTATAGTTCATGTAAGGAACATGATAAGCTTAGCTCCCAACAGTAAAATAACTGAAGCTGGATACTAGCCATCTTTCTAGGTTCAGAGAAAAGCTGCTTATACATAATCTTGAGGATAAAGTAATGAATGACAATTTTCATTTTGTCTTCAAAATCCATAATATAGACAAATTCTCAAGTTTGCTTCTCAAGGCCAAGAGATGTTACAGATTACCTTGCAATTTAGAGGAGTATTCTACTGGCACCCAGACGCAAATCTTGACATTTTCTGAAGATAGGAAAGAAGCCAACACTTTGGTACAGGCTATTTTGCCAATGATTTCTCCCTAGTATGCAGCAGCATTCATCAAATAAAAGAAGTGCTTCATGTGGCTATTTTTATCGGGTGTTACTGATTGTACTGTCTTTGGAAGTTTTGTTGCTGACCTGACTGCTGGGTTTGGAAAGCCACAGGAGATCAATGATTACATGCAAACAGTTTTAAGGTGGGCCAAGGATGTCCAGAGGTGGCCTTGGTGGAGGTGGATATATATGATTTTTCTCACCTTAAAACAGTGAGGAGACAATGGTAAGATGAAGAGAGTCAGAGGTTTTAGGACCTTTGGGATTCAAGTGACTGAGAAAGTTGTGAAACTGCCAGAGTTTAGAAACACACAAATGTCACGTGCTTGACAGAGCTGGGAGGTTTAGAATTGAGCCAGTTTCCTAAATGGTCAGGTCTTTACAGAGAGCAACAGTGAAGATTTTAGAACTGGCTGTGCTGGAGTCAATTTCAGGTCCTCAACTTCTGTTGGCTGTGTTGCTTCCTCAAAGGAGAAGTTACCTCCCTAATTCATTGCAGCCTTTTTATTGCAGAGATGCTGTGTTGCAGCATCATTGTTTAAAACAAGTACCTCGATTTGAATTGCATCACTATTTTAGCTTTGCCAGTGAAATGGAGGAATAATGCCCAAGTTGTAACTCCAAAGAAAGTAAATGAAGCAGGCTGTTGGCTAAGTCAGAGGAGATGGAGCAATACAGTATCTTTGACGATGGCCTAAAAGCACTCTGCACAATATTAAAATTTATTCCTGTTTGGTTTTTTATTTGTTAAACTCAGTCCACTGTGTCACCANGCCAAAAATTCACTCACATTTCTTTTCAGGCGTTTTCTGACTCAAAAGACAAGGCAGTGGGTGGAAAAGAGAAAGAAAATCTGTTTTGAACAGTGCCTAAGGTACTTGCTTTCCAAAACGGTTACAGCCAAGCCACTCAGACTTTGCAGATAGAAGACTTTGGGTCTTCAAAAGTCAGATGGGCGGTATATAGAAGCGAACAGATGGTATTCGTCTGTATGGCTACACCATTTATCATAACAAGCTTTACAGGAGCAGTGGGACAAGCAGCTATGCTGCTTTGAAGCCAGATGAAGATGTCTGTGGACCTGGTTCAGTTTTGCATTTCAGTTTGGCACCAAACTGACCTAGCATGTCTGCACCAGCCAGGCTACTTTGGGTGAGGTCCAAATCCAACACATGCATATTTAAAGTCGCTTTTCAGAAAGCAATTTTGTTGCTGAGTCAGTTGGATGTATCTTAAAATTCACTGGCCTGTCCTTAGACAAGGCAAGCCCAGATCACCTTGCCCAAACTCAGGCTCCTGCTGTCAGCAAGCCTAGGACGCCTACACTGCCAATATACACTAGGCAGAGAGGAAGACTAGGAATTCAAGGCAGGGTGAGAAGGGGTTTCAAACAGGAGTGAATGCTTGGACATGCTGCATCTTACATGGATTCTTCAGCGAAGAGATGCTGACAGCCTGAGCTCACATACACTTCTCCTGCAGAAATGTAGAACCTGCTGCAATGGTGTAGGCAGTTCTGGTGGCTCTGTGTCCAGGCTCATGAACACACAGTCTGTTGAGTCTGAGTGCAGCTTGGTGAGGTATCTTCCCTATGGATTCAGGCGTGGTCACAGCTAAGTGTAACACCTGGAGAAATTCTGGACTATATGTGTTGGAAGTGTGGTCAGGATGCTTCTGCTGCGCCTCAGCAGTTGAAGGTGGAGGGCCGGGGGAAAGGGTTGGAATTTGCATGAGTAAGGACTGAGTGAGACACCAGCATGTGGTGCACAGGGAGGGGAGGATGAAGTTGTACTTTTCAAAACTGTTGTCAGAGAAATGTGGGAGAGAGGGGGGAAGACTCTTGCATTAGAGGGGCTAGACTGCTGATGTTAAAAGACAGCATGTGTATGACTATTTGAGTCATCTTGTTCTTCACTTTTTGAGCTACTCACTGCATTGCAAAATCAACTTCTGTAGCCTGGCCACAGAGAAGTATAGTTTGACTAGTCTGTTTCCCATAAAAGATGAATCAGCTTCACTTTCAGACCCTCTGCATAAGGACTGCTTACAAGTCAAAACAGATGTAGCAATCAGCTAAGCAAAGGGCGTGCAGAGAGAAGGTTAGCAGAGAATCTTGCTATCACTAAATTTACCTACAAAGCATTATAACTTTGTATCAATAGAAAGATTCGTTGCAAATGAGAGAAAAAAGTATTCTGCAGAGTACTTTTTTAATTACGCTCTGAGTGTAATCAATTACTGCTAAGCCAAAACTTTTATTATTAGAAAACCTAAGGGTACAAGTCAGGAATCTGGTGCCAAATGCAATATGTCTGTGCATATGAAAGCTAGTGTGGGTCCACGAGAGTTGTAGGACAGAAATTTATCCTACTCTACTACACCTCTAGCATGGATTATTTCATCATTCTTAAGGTATGTATCTGCAGGAGAAGCAGGAAAGATGTTTCTTTAGAAGCGTTTCCCAATAACATCTGATAGTTAGGATGAGACTCAGATTGGGTTATACTTAAGAAATTAACTGTCATCCTCTACAAGTAGAACACTTCAAATAAAAATTTTCTACAGACCCCTGAGGATTGTGTTGGCAGCTGGAGAATGTTGTAGCAATTATCCTGGAAAACATGGAAGGAGGTGAGTCACCATAACCAAATTAGCATCAGATAAGATGGGCTAAATTTCCTCAGTTGCTCAAAGTCAGAAGGAAATATCACTTGCAGCTGCTAGACCTGGTAGTCAGGTACCAGTAAAGGTTTCAGAGGAAGCTTAAGGCATCATCTGCAATATCAATCTGCTTATAGGGGTTCAGAAGGGAGGTGCATGAATGTTTAAACAGATGGATTAGCACAGTTTCCCTGTAGGCTTCATGAACTGAATCAAGGCACAAAGCTTGCAACTGCTACTGGGAAGAGGAGGATTTCCAGGCCTTTTTATCCCAGCTAATAACACCTGCCTGAGAAGTGTTTTACAAAGCACTCATTGCTGCCATCCCAGAGAAATCCAGAAAGGAGCCTAATCTAGTGTCATTTTGGGTCTACGGGATAGATATGAATAGATGAATTCAAAGCTACCATGTGACTTCCCATTTGCCATTCATTCTCCAAGACATGCTGTTGATTTGTACTTAGCAAAACAGGGAGAATATTTTTCAGCAGAAGGTGAAGGGGAGTAGAACAACATTGCCAGCTGTGACTTTGCACCATGCAGTTGTCCTATTTCATACTATCAAGGCTAGGAAAGCTCCACAGAACTCCCACAGCCACCACAGAAAAGCATACCAGAGAGAAATCCTGCCTTATTTTATACATTCTTCTTCAGTAAGGATGTTCATTATTTAAATGTTCATTCTTCTGTGCTAGCATTGTATTTTCACAATTCCCTTACCAGACCCACCTTTCTGCTTTAAATTATCTCTGCAGGAAGGAGTGCTACATCACTCATGTGAAACAGTCTGTGCCACCAGGTTAGCCACCATTGCACAGAAGGAGAGCACAGGTCAAAACAAGTGCATGGTAGATAAACATGATGGTCCCAAGGGCCTCTTTCTACTATCAGTTCAACCATGTGCCCAATTCCAGCAAAATTCAGCTGCACAGTGTGAATGTGATCTCTGAATTTCCCATGGATATACCTGTAAATACCAAACTATGGCATCTGGTGAGGAGAACAGAGGTGTAACTATTTTATGCTTTTCTTTATGGCATGCTAGACTTAAAGCATCTTTCACATTCCACCAGTGAGCTCAGGAGCAGACTTCATAATCACAAAGGAGTCTCACTAAAATCAAGTTTGATGTTCATGGGTACTTGTACTACTGCATTAAAGCACTAAGGGGAGCATTCCTGCCTCTTTCAGAGTACATTGGACTACACCTTTTCACTTCCAGAAATGAAGCCAATTGATATAAAATTGCTGGAAACCACAGCAAATATTTATCATCATCTCTGAGGCACATTGTTTCCAATGTGCTTCAATAAAACCTCTAAAAGCTTTTCTCCAATGGAAAAACAAAATCTTTGGCAGAAATTGTCTGTAATCTCCTTAGAGAGACTTCTGCCAACTGTTACTTTGACTGGTAAGTGAAGTCATATGCGAATTGTTTCTGTTGTTAGAAGAATTAGCTCCCAGGCATGATGTGGGAGGTGTGGAAGAACAACCTGGCCAGGGCCCCTGCAGCAGTCAGCCTCTCCCTGCCACCAGCAGAGTGCAGAAGACCACCTTCCCTTACAGGAATTTAGAGCCTTGCATCCACGCATACACAGCAGGTATGAAGACTGTTATGCCACTTCAACCTTATTATTAACATCCACCAGGCCCAGAGCCACATTTTGCACGAGCTAAAGCCAATCTCCATTTGTGGCGTCAAGAAACTGATCTGCAGACCTAATCTCAGCCAACTCAAGGGCTTACATTTCTATGCCTCTGCTGAAGTTAATCTCAAAGAGTAAAGTGTGCCAACAGTGCTAATCACGATTTTGGGAGCATATCAGTTGCAAATACTGTAATTTGCGTCGTAACAAGAAGCTGTTTGTATTCTCTTTCTGCAATTTCCAGTTTTAAAACTTACATGTCAAGTTAATTCATTTGTCTTTTTCAAATCTAGGAAACGTAATGAAGCATGGAAATCTTGTAGTGTAAGTGATTTTTGGCTATATTGTGAAAAAAGACAACTAAGAAATTGGGCTGGAATTGTTCATTGTAAACATTGACCAAGAGCAGTCTTTCACACCAAGAAAGAATTTGATTTCTGCCTCCTCTGCTTGGTAGAAGTGTTTCCTCTGTGCGCCCAGTGGAAGATTCTCTACTGTGGACCAGAGAGTGCTTCCCAACACTTAAAAAACAAAGCTGGAGACATCCTGTGTCATGTTTGTAACTCAGACACGACCTTTATTAGCACTGCCAACAGCAGGGATTTTTTTGAGTGCTCTGTTGCCATCACACGGGGTGTGGTGCAAGGTTATTAAACTGCCTCTGCCACTTAGTTTTCGTCTGACACATGCTTAGTTGTGAGGATGTCCTTCCTCCTATTAGTGTTTGAATCAGTCCTACTGTAGATGAGAAATGTTGTTCAAACCGTGTTATATAGTAAAAAGTACTTAAAGCCACAGCCATAGTATTATGGTAGAGGCAAGTTCAGATGACATGTTGTGTCCTCACATTTCCCAGCATCAGCCAGGAATAGCACTGTCTTATTCCTGATGGGCAGAGATGCAGTAGTTGACATGACAAAGGGACTGGTCTGGATGCCCCTGTGGGGAGAGGAGGGCTGCAGTGAAAGCCATTAGTAAGAGAGAGATTTTATTCAATATTCTCTGTCATCTCCTGCTATTTATCTTAATTACATGGAAGAAAACTGGTGATGAAGGTAAAATGGGAATGTGAAAAAGAAGGAAATGTGTGAAATAAGTGGCTTCTCAAACTTGCTGAATGGTTGGGGATATTATGTACTAGTATCTGTTGATCAAAGATGCAGTGTTTAGATGCCAAGGAATGATATTAGAGTCCAGGGTAAAAAAAAAGGTTGATGTTCTTGCACGAGGAGCAAACTTCACATGCTATATAGCTTTGCTATATCATAAATAGCTATAGTCCTTCCTTACAGCTTTTAATCCATCAGGGCATCAAATCACAGAGACAGTTTCAAATCTTGGAAGCCAGATGTGCTTCTCCTAACCTCTGCTCCCTGAAGCCTACCTGTGATTGCCAGCTCCAATAAACCAAGAAAATAAAACACTTCGGGGCGTTGGAACAGAATAATTAAGTGTTGAAATAATAAGACTAGAAAACGGCACTCACCTGGGGAAAACATCTACACTGCTTTCTATAGGGGGCAGAAACAGTTTTAAATGGCAGCTGGAGGCAATGACAAGTCCTCTTCATTACTCCCCATGATGCAGAAAGAGTCTTGGGAAAGGGCGGCCCTCGTTCATCTGTAGTCCGGGTAAACAAGGCAACTGGAAAATAAGATAAGCCACTCATTCTAAAGCCAGCCCATGTTCTGGTATGATTTCCTGGAGAGCCCTGTACGTCCAGTTCTGACAGAGTCCCTATGGATTTATTGCAAGAGATAGTCTTATTCTGCCAGCTTAGTAAGTGCTGGGTTCAGCTTACCTAAAGTCTCCTGTAAAAAAAAGTGTGGTTAGAGGTTAGTGGGAAACAGTAAACAAAATTAAGCATGCAGCAGCTAACGTAACTGCACGTTTTGGGCAGAGAGGAGCAGGTGCTCTTCTGGATGATAGCCACAGTTAAAAGCCATAGTCAGTGTGTTTTGATCAAGAGACTGCTGGCAACTGATCAACAAATGTGACCAAGGCTGACATCTCCTGTTTGGAGAGTGGTTGGCGTGTGAGTGCATGTGTGTTTATAGCTAGAGTCAGAACAGATGACAGGGGTTAGGTACTCTGTTGCAGCAACTTCTGTGCTTCTCATGTTCTGCTTTTTTCTACTTTTTAGTTTTATTTTAGTCCAGAATAGTTTGGCAAAAATGGAGAGAGAGTAATAGAGAGTTTATATATGATGTGTATAGGTAATGCTCCGTGTATTAGATTGTGGTTGGTGTGAATCTGCCTGGCTTGCCACAGAAGAGATTTTAACCAGGTTCTGCCATTAGTCAGCACTTTAGTCTCGACACTGTAAGTTTTGATCATCCATTTTTTTGGGTTTCCTAAGCTAATCTAAAACAGTGTTGCACTAAAAGGAGATGACCTGTCCACACTTGTTTGCAGTCTTTTGGGTTCACACTAGTACCTGGCATGCTCTGCCAGTTCAGCTCACTCATCCAGCAGGAAGCTGTCGCTTGGCTTTGAGGCATTGTTTGCAGCCCAGTGAGCTTGCTGCTACAGCTTAGAGCAGAAATGAGAATTGGCAGAAGAGGGAAAGGCCAGAATGTCTTTTCTTCAGCACTAATTCTAGTTCAAATCAGCCCGAATTGCTTGGTAAACCACACCTATAAATACTTTCAAACTCTGTAAAGGTTTGACTTCAGTATTTGTTTTAGCTAAAAGTATTTCCATAAGCTCTGGTAAAACTGTCTAGATGCCAGTGGCTCTTGGCAGAAAATAAAGTAGTCCTCTACCCACTTCCAGGGAAACAGTAACTATCCCAAATCCAGAAATACTAGCAGAGGTGAGCCAGGAAACCCTGTACCCTGGAGAATGTTTAACCAAGAAGGCAAGCCCTGAGTACTGACTGCACCTGTTCTGGAGAGGACAGCACTGCAAAATGCAGTACTGTGGGATTGACCTCTCCTAACTCACTGCTCTTCTCTCAGTACTATGTTACTCCTGTTAGCAAATTGTGAGTGGCATGCACAGGCCTTTCCTCAAGCTCCTGGGTACAGCTAATTCTGGTTTATCTGGTGATGAAGGGAGGGTTACTACTGAAGAAAGGAAAAGGAAGTTTGCTGTGCTCTTGCCTGCACTACAGGATTCCTGTGCTGAAGTCGCTGAGTCCTTCCTTGACCCAGCTCTCTGTGATGTGCTGACAGGTAATAGTCCTGCCCTACCTGCAAGGGCTGGGCCACAGCTCAGCTCAGGGAATGTTTCTAAAACTAGTGCAAGTCCCAGTGCTTCAGAAGCTCTTGAGCTTTCAGATGGCTGTTTCTTTTGCTAAGCTCCTGAGAGCTATATAGGCTATGCTGGTCCTGCAGCACTGTCACAGATGCAGGACCTGTGCAGTTGCAAGACATTATCACCCTGTCTCCACAGAACCTGGGCTTTACATGCTGTGTTAAAACAAGCCCTTGGAGGAGAGAGGCCAGATGGAGGTGTGGATGAAAAGGCACAGAACATGAAGAAGAAATGTGGTACTACTCACCATTAAATGTTTTTCAGCAAAACCCATCTGTGTGTCATCTGTCCCCCTTCATCTCTTTCATTATATCCATAATATATATTTAGTCTATTGTCTTTTGGATTTGTTGCTTTCCTTTCAGTCTGAAAAGAAAGGGGAAAATGCTTTTATAGATAGGCAGCAACTGCTGCAAATGTTACTTCCTAAACCAGTATAATGAGCAAGTTTAATTTTAAATTCAAAGTACTGTTACAAAGCAGGACTCATTTTTCCATTTCTTGCACACCCAATACCACTGGTGGTTTCAAGACCTGAGTCTACATCACTCTGTCTGGAAAAACATTAAAAAACCAAGCCAACGTATCATGCTAGTTCTGTCAGTGAGTCAGAAAGCATCTTCCTGTATTTGAACAAACCCTGATGAATTTAAGGGATATTCTGTGATCCTGCTTCTGAAGAATGGTATTCATTTAATCTGTTCGCTCTTCACCCTCAAAGCAGCAGGGTTTGCAATGCTGTGGCTAGCACATGGCCCCGGTGGTCTGCAGGGGCCATGCTCCAGGACCAGCCTTCCAAGACAGGCACCACCTCAAGAGCTAGAGCAGAGGTCAGCTTCGACCCTGATACCAGGCCAAGTATGACCAAGGATTAAGGCATTGCTTTTGGATGTTGGGTTTCCCAGGTATTGCAGCTGGATACCAGACTGAGGACAGTATTACAGCTAAACTGTTTCTGTAGATTAGGGTGAACTTTTCTCTGAGTGGTCCACGTTTTCATACTCAAGAAGGTACAGCACCTCCCTTCTCACTATTTGACCCTGCTTGCTGGGAAGAGGGTATTTTTTGTGTAACTGTATGAGCTACGTACTTACCCATGATGCAGCCTCCTCACATTTCTCCCTGTCCCAGGATGTTTTCTGCACAGTGGGGAAGGTATGCAGGTTGGGAAAGTCACGCTTCATGTGAATGGAGGACAGTATTCATTTTTACAGCTTCCAAAGCCTTTGTGTCTCGAAGTAGTATGTGTAATAAAAAGGAGTAGAAAAAGCTATTTGCAATCCTATTAACATGTATCTTTTGTCTTTTATTTACTGTGTACGGAAATCCCATTAATTTATCACAGCTTTGGAAATTGGAATTTATTAATTTTTTCCTCTTCATGTATAAAGTAAATGTACAGACCCATCAAAATAAATATGTAGAAAGGACTGGGTTGTGCTGTGGGGAAAACCTATCCAGTTCAGGACAGGCAAAGGATCTGTCATTGCTTCAGGTGTAGATAACAGTGGCCTTTCAACCTGCTTCCAAACTGCAGAGGTACAACTCTTACCTCTCCAGCAATTAAAAAAATACACTAGCTAGGATATGAGATACATTTACATTGACTTAAAAGGCATAAACCTAAAATGGAAATGAAAAGAAACAAGAATTCCTTCAAGTGGAAAATTAGAGACAGGTGAGAAGGGCAAAACATAAGCAAGCAGGTTTCTCACATAAGCCATTTTTCCAGGTTCTAGATTAGTAGTTTTTCTGGTTTAAAAACTGGGGATTTTTCTTGATTTTTACTGCTTAAATGTTTAAGGGTGTTTTCTTTAAACTGTTCACAACCAGTTTCAATATTTGAGTACAGGGAATAGCTAAGAGAATGTGTAGTGCTAAGCAGAGGAGTCACCAAACCAGCCTGTGTGAAGATACTTCCCTGTACAAGTATTTTATGTAGGCAAAACCCGCTAAATGCCTTTGAGGACTAAGCTGAGAAATCCAAATGCTTAAGATTTTGTTGGAAGCAAAGATCTTGGAGGAAGTAACCTGTAGACACCCCCTTTTCTGATCTCATTTTTCCTTGCTAAAACAGCCAGTAAGCCAGGCTTTTTCACTAACTAGGTATTTATCAACATTTTTAGTGCAGGAGAGAGAGCACTGTCCCATATTCTGAAGCTGAGTTTCTGTAAAGAAACAGTAACCTGACTTTTTGATTCCCTCAGAGAGCTGTTTTTGCAGTGTTACAACATGTATCTCCCACTGGTGTGCACTGGAATTTGATTTCTAAAAGCTGCTTTTTGACGGTATCAATAAATAGGCATACAAAGCATCTGTGATGTTTTCCTGGCTGTAGCAGTTTGTGTATTAGTAGCACTAAGAGAATAACATGCCTGTATCTCTCTGTAAGGGGGCTTCCAGGAGCTGCTTGCAGCTTACAGATGCAGGAACAGACACTGTAGCTGGCTCTTTAGCGTAGACACAGGTAAGAAAGTTCAGTCATGTCATCAGGGAGGAGTAGGAGGCAGTGTAAGGGACTTTCTGAGGGCATCCTCAAAGGGCTCTAATGTGGTATATGCCAGCTAAGAGCTTCTTGTAATTGCAATAGTCACATAAAAGAGAAGAGAGACTGCAAGTGAATATGGAGAGATAGGCAACTCTTGCTTGCTTGCTCATTATTAAACATTAGAATAGTGTTTGCTGCTGCTTCTGTCCTAAAAGTCATCCAGACTAGAACTGCAGGTGCTGCACTTTGGTATGAATCATAGCGTAAATATTGCCACAGTCACTGCTTGCCACAAACAGGTTCATTTCAAAATGACCATTGCCAAATTCCTCCTTTGTTTGGCTGTTTTACAACTCTTCCTCGGTTCCTGTCAGCACACTTGCGATTGGAAGGTGAGAGAGACGGTCTTGTTTTCGTCCCTCATCACCCTCGTAGGCACAGTCTGTACAATTCACGTACAATTCACCCGTGAAAGAAAGTGGGGGCTCTCTCATCTGACCATTCCATAAGATAAACAAACACGCTGATTTCACGCGGGTGTTTTTTGGGGGGGGGGTTGGGTTTTTTTTTTGGAATATAACCACAAATCTTTTACATCCGATTTCCTGCATAGCCTGTCTGCAATGCATTCTGGTAAAATAAGGGGAGGTGTGTGGTGCGGGGAGACAGACCCTGGAGTGCACTGCTGCACTGACTTAAGTCTCTGCCTGGGGACACAGCCTTACACAATTATCAAGCTGCATAGCACAGCTTGCCCTGACCCTATCCCGTCCCCTCTCTCACCCTCTGTATGTCTGTGCAGGGGCTTCTGGGGAGATACAGATGGCGTTACAGTAAGAGGGACACATCTCTCATCAGACCTCCAGCCATCCCACTGTCCCTTTGCAACATCATGCCTTCAGGCTATCTGTCAGCCAGGGTAAGAATCTGGTAAACAAGTGCATAAATCAAAAAACAACATTGTGACCTGTTTAATGGGAAAAAGATTATGTAGACCCAAGCTACTGGAAAAACTTGTTTCATTGCAATAGCTGCTAGCCAAGCATGTGTGGGCACATGCATTTAAAGTTACCATGCTAGCAGGGCTCCTGCACCACACTTTTAAACGTCCCTGTAAAGGCTTGGTTGGATGGGAAGGTGTCTAGGTACATGCTATTTCTCAGCAGCAAGAAGAACCTGACAGTTGTTTCTCAAAGCTAAGCATAATGCCTGTCTTGATAAAGCATTCTAGGCACCATATCTACCCCTGTTAGTGGTGTGTGGATGTACCCCTCTGACCAGGCTCCATACTGAGCACACTATAGAGGACACTGTTCTCCACTCCATCTTCTTCTGTGTTTTCAGTTACCTCCTCCCTCTAGATAGATAGCTGGGCAACAGCTTGAGAAGAAGGAAATCAAAGGTTTGCAGGCATGTTTACAGTGCAGGGGATGACTTTTAAGTCAAAGAGAAGGGGGATAGGCAAAAAACCAAACACATCTATTCCAGTCTGAGGAAGCTCCAAAGAAATCAAATTATTCTAGTGACAAAAGAAAACTCTGCAGAGATGGTGAGACAAGAAATCATAAAGCAAGTCTCAAAGACAAGTGGAAAAAAAAAAAAAAAAAGAAGCCATAAGAAGGTCTATGTAAAACAGCAGCTTTGATCTTCTGCCCCAACCCTGCCAGTTTCCAAGTACAAGTAATGTGACTGGTAATCTCATCAAGTAATGTGACTGGTAATCTCATCTGTGAATGGCATAGCTTCATCACCTCTTGCCTGAAGAAAATGTTCAGCCTGTGATGCCCAGAACAGTCTCTTCCACAAATCAGTGCAATAATAACTTTTAACAGAAAAAAACAGGAGGGATTGAAGGAGAATGAGAAGCTTCCTTCTGTCATGAAACACATTGTACACAAACAGGAACACCACCAACATGGATTCACTGTATTCAAGCCCTCAGTTTCAACTCTTTGGGCACTGGAGATAGATAGATAGATAGATAGATAGATAGATAGATAGATAGATAGATAGATAGATAGATAGATAGATAGATAGAATGAACTATGAAATATTGCTTGTACAATACACTTGTACAAGTTGAAACAAAACACTAGTGATCCTAAATGCATTGCAGAAGTTAGGCAAAAACTGCTGTGTGGTCTTCACAGTAGCTTTGGGGCAGGAAGAAAGTTTCTTAACAGTTCCACTTGACCTCCATACATACAATTTGCTTACACAACTCCTAGAAATTTGTTAATTTCTCCAGTCAGGTGTCAAAAAATGTCAGGTTGGTCTTCATTTAGTCCTCTGAGAAATACTGGCTTAAATTATACACTCTTCAAAAGATACCTTATTCAGTAGACTGCATATATGTGCCCTATAATTAGTTTTTTTATTTTAGTTCTCCTGAAATTTAGCACAGTGCTGCCAGGAAAAAATGATGCAGTGCATTACAAGTGCATAAAAGGCTTAGTGTTATCAGCTATTCCCTGAGCATAAAAAAATAATTCTTCCATCCCACTGAAGCAGAGAGCTTAGGTATTTAAGGCTTAGTCCTGAAAACATTTAAAAATGTGTGTGTGTGTGTCTGTGTGTGTGTGTGTGTGTAGTTTATTCATGAGAGTGAATTGACGGAATTACGTGAGACCGCCTCTGTGGATAATAATACAAGGCATGATTTTTCAGTGTCTTCAGAACTGGCATGACTGGAGGTTCCTGCCAAGAGCTGTAGAAATGCCATCTATAGAAATGGAAAAGTATTCTATTTTTAAAAAGTGTATTGAACAGTGGATTGCTCAGGCCTTATTGACCTTTAGTGATGATTCTTTCATTTTAGCTGCTTTTCTAAGACGCTTTGTTCGGAAAACAGTTGATGTTTATTATCATCTGCTACTGATTAAAAGCGCATTGTCACATCAGACTTGGCAGTTGCAGGATGCTCAATCTTTAGTGATTTCATTTACCCCGGCAGACTTCACCTAATCAGAAACAGCCAAACAGAAAAACAAAACTCATCCTGCCTTTGCCTCCTCCTTTGCCTCTCCTTTGTAGGATAGTGCTGCAGTGTAAAGTCTTGAGCTCCATAGACAAAGATACTGCACTGCCCATTTGCTTCAACACACTTCAGTTTCTTTATGAAAGAAGCACAGGTAGCAATTGTTCTTCATAGCTACAATTCATCCTTCCAAGAATCGATTAGACTTCATTAATAACACAGAGGTAGTTGTGGGATCTTCTGCAAGTAAATGAGAGAACAGCTGTGGAGATAGATGTCAACATGGATGGCAGAAGAAGTAGTGTGAGGGCAGAACCAATGTATTTTCATTACTGTTGGGACTCTCTTTTGTCTGCTGTTCATTCTTTTCTCTCTGTATCTCTTCCCATCCTCACTGAGCAAGTGAAAGCTGTGCCACAGCTTGGAGCTATAGATGCTCGGACTGGGGAACACTGCAGTACAGCTGCCAAGCACTGGTTTGTGGCAGCTGTGGCCTCCCTGACTTTCCCCCAGCAGAGGCTCTGGTTTGGTTTTCTTCCCTCCTACCAAAAAGCTGCCTGCCAGGCAAGTTGGAAATTTCTCCTTTCACACCTGACTTGTGATAGCTAATGTCCTCAAAAGATGTGGCAGGGAAATAGAATTGTGGACGATGTCGTGCCCCTGGTCTTATATTGTCTATGGGAAAAAAACAAACACAAGGTACTGATGGTCTAAGGGAGTGGGAGCAGGACAAGTGTGAATCTCACCATTTATTCTGCATTGCCTACCTAGCAAAACTCTTACACACTTTCAGCTCAGCCTACGTAAGGATGCATGGTAAGGAACTGTATGCTTTACTATGATTCTTGTGAAACTGTTCCTTTATGATATATCTCCCTTGCTTAGCATTCATAAAGAGCCACCCACAGCCCTAGTATCTGCAGTCTTCTAAAAATCTCACTGCACCCTGCAGCTGAGTGACTGTGAATGTACCTTTGCTCTAGTATGTGAGAACAAGTAACCTGTATCGTCTTGGATTTCTCTGCTTGAGGAGGAGAACAGCAAAAATTCAGCCAAGGCCTCACTGGGCCATGATATTTCTAGACTGTTATTTTCTCCTTCAAGCCTGTAGTGAATTCAGGATGTGGAACTACATCTGAGCTGAACTGAGTTACAAACCCAGTAACCCTGTTGATGAATTCTCGTTGTCTTTTCAGTGTTTTGCATTAAAAAATGGTTCAGGCCCTTGTCAAAGAACATACTAGCAATTCACAAAAAAAAAAAAAGAAACAAAACAACAACAACAAAGCCCACAAAAAAAACCACACACACGCACAAAACTCACTGTTTGACAATTGGCTTTCTTCTTCTTCCACTAAAGTTTGGGCAGTGCTGCAGCGACACGTATGCTGATTTGTCAGCCAAAAAAATTTGTTTCTGCAACCAGGGTCTAGCTAGGAAAATATGCAGAAACAAGTCCTGACATCTGTGTGGAGGTTTTATAGAGACTCTGGTCCTGAATTATATTCAGGTTTGATCCCCTACTCCCTCACAGGTCTTGGTTAACAAAACATTGTTAGTTAATCTCTGTGGAAGGGCAAGGTGTTCAATCAATGCAAAATATTAACTTTTGTAGTGATACCACTACAGTGAGGTATTTTATTATTCTTTATTTTGTTTTGCTTATCCTCAGTCAAGATCTAGCCAAAAACACACAATGTGCATTAACGCAATATCTAGGGTGGCTACTGACCTCTGGTTTTCTCAAAGGATAGTGATAAGGTAAGGCTAGCACTTAATGAAATCAAATTTTACAGAGTGAATAGTCTTGGTGATAAAGCTCGGGGGAAGGAGGGAGGAAGAGCTTATTTTTGCTGTTTTTATTTTGAAGACTTTGAGGCATAAAAGAGCACTATAAAGGACTATGAACTGACTTGATGGGTGGAAAAGTCAGGGGAAATGCTAGAAAATCCCACATATTCTGCTTAAGCCAACTATCAGTCATTGCTAGCAATTCTGTCCTTTGTCTGCCTTCATTTTCACTCTGCACGAGGAGCCGTCAGCACACAACCTTAGTCATCTGAGGGAAGATAAGAGAAAGACTGTCGGCAGAGGGATTTACGGCTGAGGAGATGGACTTCTACCTCACTGAGGTTAAGGCAGGAGGAGCAAATAAC
Source organism: Donacobius atricapilla (assembly GCA_013397315.1). Taxonomy (NCBI): domain Eukaryota; kingdom Metazoa; phylum Chordata; class Aves; order Passeriformes; family Mimidae; genus Donacobius; species Donacobius atricapilla. The sequence goes on from WBMY01015918.1 coordinate 104,878, forward strand.
CTCAGTGGCACTGGGTTTGTACAAGATCATCAGACAGGCACAAAATTTGCCTTGAGGCCAGGTGAAAAGGGCATGTTACAGCCAGAGCTAAAACATGCAGACATATCCATGCTAGACATTCTGGTATCATTTAAAAATATGTTCATATCAGTTCTGGTTTGAAAAGCCAGACAGTTGTCTGAGTCAGAATTTTCTAAACTATTTCTTAAAGACTTTTTTTGATGCCTCTTTGATTTAATGTCTCCAGTCCCATACAGACAAACAAGGCAACTGAAGACTTGCATACTGGGCAGTAGGCAATGTAGTTCTTAAATGTGTCCAAATACAGAAAGAAGTATGGCCTTGTCCCAGCTGGATTTTGCCACTTCTGCTTGGCTTTTCTTTCAGTGAAAAGTAAAGAAGAGGGGAAAAGAGCTTTCCATATGGTATTAGAAATCTTACTGCACAACGCAACCAAGTCTAATCCAGTATTTGATTAGAGAGTTCTGTTGTTTTATTTTTAAATACCGGTTCAAGGAGAGATATTTTTAGTAATATTATGATGGAGCAATTTAATTTAAATTATTATAGTATACTAAATACACAACATCACTGAAGTATCTTTTTCCATAAATAATTGACCCTTCTTTCTAGGAATTTTAATTTACAGTCTGTGAATGGTTTAGGACAGTACAAACGCAGTCCACTGAACAACAGATGAAATAATGTGTTTGATCTCATATTTGAGTTATGGATACATTTTTTCATGAAAGCCAGGAAGAAAATAGCTGTGCCAGTATGGAGCCATTCTTGAGTGTCCTTGCCTTGTAAGACTATTTGGGGTGGATGTCCAGCTGTGCTAATATAGTAGTACTGCCTGGGGAAAAAAAAAAGAGAAAGAAATAAATTACAGCT
>WBMY01015918.1:121466-149348 GCA_013397315.1 Donacobius atricapilla
TTTTACATACTAGAGATTGACAGCAGTTTCTGGCTATTAATCAAGGAATTGAGCATACCCTGAAAGCTGTCATAATACAACCTGATGTTTCTGCTTTCTAGCTCGCTTTGGACTTTACCAAGATGTACAACAGATTGAGCACCATGTTTTATTTGCTGTCCACCCAATAATCTTCAGTCTTTTTGCTGGGAAGTCATAGCACAAAATGCTGACTCAACTAATACACTATTTTGAAGAAACAGTTGTTTAAATCAGTAATGGGGATGTTATTATCTTACTTGCTAACCAGAGTTTTATCGAATCATGAGTGAAATTTTGGGTAAGTGCAGGGGCACCTAAAGCATTTGGAAGAAATGCTAAAATCATAAACAAAATTTCATTCACAATTCACAAAACTGAACATGGGTGATATTCAATAAAGCTCTTCTGAAGACAGACAAGGAGCCCAGTCAGGAGCAGGGGGTTGTTTGGGGGAGCAGGAGGGTTGGCCACAGGGTGGAGACCTGATCTATGGATTAATTAGTTTAGATAGATTAGGAGTCTCAGAAAAATCTCAGAAAATGTCACCTTCATTTGTGTTCACGAGAGAACTTGACTGTTTTGGGTGTCTTTTCAAGCTTGGTTGCACAAAGATTTATTGTCCAGTGATCTTAAAATACTGTTTCTGCAACACTTTTTGTTTCCATCCTGGCTGTTTTCTGCTGAAGAGCTACTGCCAGCCTCAGTGCACGAAGAAGCAATCTCTGTGCGCAAATGGCGATGGTCATTTGTAAAATATTTATTTGATTATTTTGTACAATGCTTCTTCCTTGTTTTGTTCACTGACAGTTCTCACCACTTCTAGGAGATCCAAAACCTACTTCTGAGTGAAACCTGTTAGACTTTCCCAATAAAGTGTTGCTGGGAAACACATTGAAGAGGTAACACTGTGTGCTGTCAGGTGTGGTGCTGCAGTTCTGATACCTGGTACCGTCTGCAGTGCTGGTTTGGGAAGAAGTGGTCAAAGATGCAGCAGAGTGAAAGAGTGAGCTGTTCCCTTCCCCACCACCTTCAGAAGGCTCTTCCAACTAACGGTGGCTTTTTGAGGTCCTCTAGGGTAAGATTGTTGCTGGTCTGAGGGCTCAGCAAGGAAGAGGTGATTTTCCAGCCATGTAAGTGTTGTTCATATGCTTAGTGACACTTTGGACATCCACCTGGAATTAACTTTGTGTTTCAAAGTTCTTTGTCTGTACTATTGTGTATTCTTCCAGGGTGAGAATGATTTAGGTGTGCTCCTCTGGGGTACCACTGAGAGCCCTCTGAAGCTATTGCAGCCATTATGTCTTGCCTCTTCTAGGAAAAATTGCAGTCTCAGGAATTGCAATAGAAATATTCTATAAGTATAGAATATGTAAGTATATATTCAATAAGTTCTATTGAGTAAGATTTGGGGGTTTTAATTACTAGTGAAAGCGTCCTGCACAGGATGCATGCCATGACATAGAACTGTTTAAAATGCTGGACTATACACACTCAAACTGGCTTAGGGTGTCTGAGAAATTGATGCAGAAATGGGATGCTGAGAACCCCTTGAGGCTGTAGCATGTCTTGGAACACAACTGCTTTTGCTTAAAACCAAAGGTCAGATGAGATAGCTTCAGAGCTGCCAAGTCAGGTGGTTTTTTTCCCACAAAGGAAGTATACTTCTAAGCATATCTTCGTAATATATCAGTTTATGCTGCTGGTAGCAAGGCACAAAGGGCTGCCCACAGAACTCTTTAAACCAGTTCATTGCTGTGTCTGCAGGTGCTTATTTTTGCTAGATACAGCACCAAAAACAACAACAAAAACCCCACCAAAAATAAAACCATATAGCAAAATCTTTTACCATAATAGTGCAGCAATGCCAGAATTATCAATGCAAGTTCTTTCAATAGCTGTCTTAACATTCCTACTCCTCAGCATGTTTAGCAGTACTGCTTTCCTCATTCAAGTATGAAGCATAAACTGACAGCAGGGCTTTTTTGGAACAGAAAATATATACTGGGAACATCAGCTGTGTTGTAAAATTGTATTGGCTTTTGGAGATTTGTAATAATACTCTGGTAATTAAAAGAAATGTCTCTCTCTGTTTATATAGAAATCCCAGTGCCTTGTGCAAATGTTAAGAATTTTGCTGTTTGTTACTTGCTAGTCATGGGACGAATCTGAGAGGACCTGTGTTTCCTGGTTCAGTGCTGTTAACAAGTGTTTCTGTCACATTTCTCTCACAATGTAGTAGAGCATTTCAGAAGCAAATCTTGTGTACACAGGATGCCCATCAGGAATACTTTTGAAGTGGTATTTCTGTAGCAGTACTTCCAGATATTTCAACAAACTTTATAGCCCTTTTTGTTAGTAATTCTGCAAACCAAGACCAAAAGCAACTCCCTCCACACTTGAATTTTTAATCTAAACTGACACAGAGCTGAAAAGTGGGAGAGGAAGAAGGCCAAAAGTGAGACTGCCTGCCAGAGAGCAAGCTACTGATTAGCACCTGTGGGTGTGCATTTGCAAGAATGCTAGCCCCTTAGCTTTGTTTTCTCCCAGTGTATCTTCAGAATAGCTAAAAGTAAACATCTCCATTCACGTTCTTCTACTGAGTTTAGATTTCAGATCTACATTTGTGTGCATGGCCCTTTCCACTTATCCTCCCTGCTTTTGTTTGAGCAGTCTCCTTTTTCTCTTTCTGTGCCAGAATAATAAATCATACTGTTATTAAAAGAGAGAGAAAATTGTCCATGCAAGAACAAAACAGGAAACCTGGTGATCAAAAGGGCAAAAGACAGATGACAAGGCCAGTGCTGCAGCAGCTGGGTGTGGAGAGAAGCTGACCTCTTTTTCTCCCCGGCATGTGCCGACGGTGCATTGGACCGTCTGCTGAATTGATGAGACACCATGAACGGTCATGCCCGGGCTGGGATTAGGCTGGCCATGCACATTCAGCCTGAGCACAGCTGACCCAGTAATTGAGTGGGCGCATTATCTCCTTCAGAGGTGTCCCTTCAGAAGTGATAAAATATTCACTGGGTGATCTGCTCAGCAGCTGACAACAGTTCTTAGGCCAAACTCTTGTTTATCAACGTGGGAGTACATAGCTGTCTTGGCCAACGCCCTCTGTAAACTGGCTCACCAAACTGCCTTCTCTGAGTGCAGTGGTCAGAACTACAAAAACTGCTACCAGAAAACAGGTTGCTGGGCTCCTGATGAACAGAGTCTTGCAAAACCATGATGCAAATCATTGCATTGGATGAAAGCAACCTCCTCAGGGCAGATCACAGTGGAAAATCCTATCTCTATGAACTGTTAAAATCTATTCACTTGAATCAGATCACACGCTTGGTTTGAGGTTTTTGGTTTTGTGTTTTCTGAAACCACATCTGCATTTCCAGAAAGCTAGGAACAAAAGCCGAAGGTGCTTTTGGTAGCAATGGAGTTTATGAACTCTGTCCATGATGACATGAAGTATGAATTATAGGGAATGTCTCATCAAAGCTTCAGGGGTTCTGTACCTCTGGGTAACTGTGCAGACTCTCTCTCTCAATGTTCATTTACTCTCTGCTATTCCCACTTTTGGGCCCTGGATATCTCTGGAAAATAGATACTTTTACCTTAGCAGTCTCACAGAAGTTAATGGCTTTATCATCTTTCCTCTTATTAAACCTCCTCTTCCATAGGCACCAACCCCCATTTTCTCACAAGGAGTCTGTGTGATATAATCCATGTAAGCTAAAAGCTCTTTCTTGTTCTCTGTCTGTAATTAGCTGGCATTTTATAAATGAAGAAAACTTTTGCCTGACTTTTCCAGAAATATGAGTTAGCTTTATTTTAAAAAACCAGCAGAACTCCTCGTGTGTATGTTTTGTTGAAAACAAAAAAAAAGTATCAGCTTTTGATACAAACGCTCTGAGACACATTTGATCCTACATTCCAAAGAGCATCTGAGTTTTTCAGCTGTCTTGCTTCCTCAGGGATGGGTGAGGTGCTGCTGCAGAGTGCCCAGGATCAGCTCTTCAGGGTGCTGGGCTGGCAGGGCAGCAGCGCAGGCAGCCAGAGATCCTCGGGACTGGTGGGAAGCCTGCCAGCCCCAACCTGTTCTCTGATCCCCCATCTTGTGATTGCAGTCACAAGGCCACCTCTCTCCAGCTGGCTGCTCAGACTAACTCAGTTCCTAGTCAAGGTAATTTGTGAACAACTGCTCATTTATTAGACACTGGTGGGGTTGCTGCGTTTTCTTGTGTTATTGGACACCACTAGGTTTAGGTAGTTTGCCTTCATTTTACTTCTGAAATAGGTGCAAATGTTCCCAATAATTGTAAAGAGGAATTATGTTTGGCAACAAGTGCTTCAACAACAGTCACATATATTTATACCTGATACAGTACAAATAATAGAGTTTCTGCATCTTTCTCCAAAAGTAATAGGAAGTCAAATGGGCACTGACTTATTTATATATCATTTTATGCCAAGAAGCTATTAAATACTGATGCAAAGGTACTTATGTGAAGCATGGTCACATATGTCTGTTCCTTCCTGTCCTTGGTGTTTCCATGTATTTTCAATTTTGTATCATGCTGATGAGTATATAAGGAATAATATCAGGCATTGCTGGCTTCTGCAGCTGGAGGCAGTCTCAATACATTCATCATGAACACTGTCTGCTTCTCTCAGCAGCCTTGATGGCAGCTTGTGGTGTGTCCCTTTTCACACCACTCCAACCACTAAATAGTCTCCAATTCTTAAAAATACACACACACACACACACACACACGCACACACATATATATATATATACACATAATTCTTTTAAAAAAATCTGTGTCTTACTTTTTCAGCAGCCCTCAGATACCTTGCAAAACCATGATGAGGGGCCATGGAAGGAAGTTGTGGCCCAGTGTTGCAAGGGCTTCCTAGGTGGTGTCCTCTCACCCCGCAGTTAGTGTAACAGAGCTCTGCAGAAATGGTCTGAACTAGTATCATACTGCAGAGGAAAACTTTAAAACTCACCCTGGGCCTTTAAGGAGGACTTTGTGGAGTGATGTGGTTGCAGGGTTGCAAGGACTCCAGCAAAGAATATCCACTGTTCACACTGAATAAAGCTGCTTGCTTTCTTAATCTGCGTTTGAGGTTTGTATGGGTTGACTATACAAGCCAGATATGGATCTCTTTGTAAGTACCAGCCACCTAGCAGCCCACAAACTAGGGCCATTGTCATTCAAGCATCAGCAACCACCCAAGCAGAGTGGGTTAGTCAGAGCAGTGTCCCAGCACTAGCCCCTCCACTAACTCGTGCTTTTGGTGCAAACTGAGGATAAAAACAAAATTTGGGGAAAATAGCAGCTGGGATTAGATCCAGGCTTTGCTGTGGAACTATACTTAAATGGAGGCAGGCTGGGTGCTGTAATGCTGACAGTAAGTAGGGCACTGAATGACTGACATATTGCAGCGTGCAGGTGTATATATCCTGCCAGCAGGAACACAGACATTAACCACTAGACAGGGTACACCCACTGCTAAACAAACTTTCAGTATGTCCCTAAGTGGTGGTTTTTAGAGGCCCTGTGGTCATGCCGAGGAGTGCCACATCTCTGTTCTTTCCTTATCATCTCTCCTGGCCCCTTGGGAACAGGACCAAGTTACCAGTGATCTCTCTGATGTAAAACTAGTATTGTTAGCTGACTTAGACTGGCCTCAAATTACACTTGGTTTTAGGTTTACAACCTTAAAAATGCAGTCGAGTTCCTCAACAAATAGTGACATCAGCATCTATTTGTTTTCCTCTGAGAGAGAGAGAGAGAAGTAATATACATGCATATATGCCTTAAAAAAATTGTGTATATATATGTATATTTACTTGGTGCACTTTTTTTTTCACAGGAAAACTGATTTATTAGTTTCCATAATCAGGGTGCACAACTGAATCATGCACTAAAAATTATTACCTAAACTGTCTTTTTTTTTTTCTGCTTCCCCTTCAGTCTCCAGGATTTAAGTGTTGTTTGTGTTCTACTGTTGACAGTACAGCTCTGGGAAGCACGTGATGAGGAACAGAATAAGCAAGTACACGCTGTACTTGCTGATCCTGGGCAGTTGTCACAGCTTTAAAAAGTGACAGATAAACACCTGCAGTGAAAGTGCCTTGATACCTGAAGCAGCACTGAAATCACATCCTCACCCCTGGGGTAGCAATAACTAAGGGTAAATACTCATCCTGAATGATTTTCTGTCTGCTTTTGTTCAGCCTGCCTCTTTTTTAGGAACAATAAAACACATTTCTAAGTTAAAAATAACTGTTGCATTTTCTTGGCAGGAGTATTTTAAGCTTCTCTCTATGTTCTGGTGTAATTCACAGAATGTTCATAATGAAGTTTTGTACCACCACGGTGGGGGGTGTGGATCGGGGTGAAAATGTAAAAGGGGTACAGGAGTTGCTTACATCAAGGAGGTTGCCTAAAAAAATGTTCATATAACAAGACAGGAGAGTTGTAAAGGGGGTTAGAACGGACAATCTAATATGTAAAGTGACCTAAAACCCAATTTTCACATCCTTATCACCTAATGTAATCATGTATTTCTTCTGGTTGATAATTTTTGCTCTCATTGGTCAATGAATGATAGTTTCACAGTGGATTTCTGATCTCCTTAAGCAGTGTCAAGTCTGAGATCTAGCACCAGAGCACCTACAGGATGGATGGCTATAGAAGCCTAGAAGCGTCAGACTCACTGAATCATTAAGGTTGGAAGGAACCTCTGGAGATCATCCAGTCTAACCCCCCTTCCAAGGCTACAGCAAATTACACAGGGACCTGTTCCAATGGGTTTTGAATGTCTTCACAGAGGAAGACTCCAGGACAGTCTGTTCCAGTGCTCTGCCACCCTCAGCATGAAGAAATTCTTTCTCATGCTGAGGTGGAACTGCCTGTGTTTTATTTTATGGCAATTGGTCATTGTCCTGTCTCTGGGCACCACTGAAAAGAGTCTGACACCATCCTCTTGGCACCCTGTTTGAGATATTTCTAAGTGTTAGAGGTCTCCTTTCAGTCTTCTCTTCTCCAGACTAAACAGGCCCTGTTCCCGCAGTCTCTTCTCATAAGAGAGATGCTCCAGACCCCAAATCATCTTTGTGACCCTCTGCTGGATCATCTCCAGTAGCTCCTTGTCTCTCTNGTTCCAGTACTGATCCCTGGAGAATGCCACTGGCTGTTGGTCTCCAGATAGATCCCGCTCTGCTGATCATGACCCTCAGAGCTCTGCCATTCAGCCAGTTCCTGATGCACCTTGCTGTCCAGTCCTCTAACCCACATCTCCTGAGCTTACCTGCGAGGATGTTATGGGAGACAGTGTCAAAAGCCTTGCTGAAGTCAAGGCAGACAACATACATGGCTCTCCCCTCACTGACCCATCCTGCCATGCTGCCACAGAAGTTTATCAGATTGGTCAAGCATGAGTTCCCCTTGGTGAATCCATGGTGACTATTTCCAATGACCTTACTGTCCTCTATATTCCTGGGCATGACCTCCAGAAGGAGCTGTTCCATTCCCTTTTCAGGTATGGAGGCGAGGCTGACAGGACATACCTTCCCAGGTCCTCCTTCTTGTCCTTTTTGGAGATGGCAGTAATGTTGACTTTCCTCCAGTCATCAGGCACCTCTCCTGTTCTCCATGATTTTGCACAGATAATGGAAGCTGGCTTAGCAACATCTGCCAGCTCCCTGGGCACCTGTGGGTGCCTCCCATAAGAGCCCATGGATTTATGGGTGTTAAGTCTCTCTGGCTGGTCTCTAACCCAACCCTCTATGACCAGGGCAAAACTTTCCTTTCTCCAGCCTTCCTCTCTTGCCTCTGAGGTCTGGGACTCCTCAGGGCTGGCCTCAGCAGTAAAGCCTGAGACAAAGAAGGCATTCACTAATTCTGCCTTCTCTGTGTCTTCCATTACCAGGACAGCCATTTGATTCAGCAGCGGCCCCACATTTTCCTTAATCTTCCTTTTGCTGCTGATGTACTTGTAGAAGCCCTTTCAGTTGCCCTTGCCAGATTCAATGCCAAATGGGCCTTGGTCTTCCTCGTCTCATCCCTGCATACTCTGATGATGTTCCTACAGTCCTCCCACAGGGCCTGGCTCTTTTTTCAGATCCCAGAAATTTCATTCTAGAAACTCTCTGCTCATCTGTCGCCCTGATTTTCTCAGCCTTTTTTTCTGTTTCATAGTTTCATGTTTTGGGTTCTTTCTCACTCTCTGGTCTGTAAACACAGCCAATGTTATTGTAGTTTCAAGGAAAGTTTTCATTCCTGTTCTTAGAGCTATGGACAGCTGATGGACAGTTGTCTTGACCAATGGGATGGGGAGAGGTGTCAACCTTCTCCCCCAGTCCCTGGCCTTTGTAGAAATACTATATAATGGAGTCAGACTTCTAAATAAACGTAGTTCTTAGTTCATGCCTTCTGATCAAAGTGTGGGTGTGTGTTTGTGTGTATGTGACGAACTGCGCCACTTATCCACATAGATCTACTGTCCCCTTTGCCTGATTTCCTGCTTATAGAACTACACTGGTCTTGAGTTTGGAGGAAACAATGGTTGAATATTGACCAGCTCTCTTGGACCTGCTTGTCTTCTAGAGCATTATCCCATGGGATTCTTATAAGTAGATCTTTGGAGAGGTCGAAGGTGGCACTCAGGAAGGTCACACAGGGTCCTGACTCCCTAGGACAAAGGGCTAATGTGCATGTCTCAAACAGCAGTAACTAGATAGTTGTGGAGCCAACCAAGGATTGTTGATAGTAACAACCAGTGATTGTTGGTAACACCAGCTGAGAAAGAACAGGGTGTGGCTGGAGAAGGTGGCCATACAGAAGTAGGGCAGCACTTTTCCAGGACAAACATCCTTGTTGTAACTCTTGGAGATGAGGACAGTACCATGCAAGCGTAGGAATGAGACTGAGAAGGGGGCATGCATGGAGGGATCAAGACCACCCAAGACACCTGAAGCCCTCTGGCCCATTCCCAGAAAGGTCTGAAAGAACAGACTGTACATGATAACTAATTTGTATAGAAAATTAGAAAGTTATCTTCATGGCAGGGAAAAAAAAGTATCCTCACAAAGCCCAGGCACATGTGCACCCCCCATCCCTGGACTCCCCATCAGCTGGAGCCATGCTGGAGCCAGGACTCTGTGTCTCTCTTGCCTTCCCCCTCCTCTTTAATTCACCTCTCTCTCTGTCTCTCTCTCTTCCTCTCTCTCTCTCTCCCCCCCCTTTTGCCCTACCTCTTTATCCAAACCCCACTGCTCTGTGCTAATTCTAGGAGATCAGGGACTAACTTGCATCAATTCTCATGCCAAGTGTGGAATTTACTAATAAAGTTTTGTAAGCCTCTACAGATCACATGACTTTTTTCCCTTTGACCCTTTCCCATTTTTCCCTTTGACCACAAGCATCTACAAAACCTGGGTGTTCTCTTCCACTCAAGGAGTGGACAACACACTGGCTAGGAATGGCAATATAGCATGTAAAAGGGCACTTCAATCTGAATTAAGAATCTTTCAAAGTAAGAGAAAATGGAGGTATAACGGTGTCTTTGTATCCTCTTGCATAGGACAATGGATCAGAGGACAATGGGTCAACAGAATAGGCACGATTTGGGTGTCACACCCGTCGCAATGGTTTATTGCAATTTGTGCTTTTAAAGGTGTGTGTAAATAACACATGATATTTCCTGTTCATATGAGAAATTAAATACCCTGGCAACACTGCAGCCTTTTCATCTTTATTAATTACCCAAAATATATATAACTCGCAGCTTAAAAATACTGTTTCAGACAGCATATGTCTTCTGCTCTTCTTAGGGCTGTCAAGATAAAAAGCATCTGCAAGAAAGCTTCTGACAGAAAATCCAGATAATGGCATTGCAAATATTGATGTGGAAATCCTGTCGCAAACAATGCCATCCATGTAATGTCAAATGTAAAGCTTCAGATCAAATGGGGATACTGACACAATTCACTTCCTTTGTTAATATGATATAAAGTAAGTATTTCTGCTTGTCATGACTGTCTCTGCACTTAACCCTGCATAAATCAGAATTAAAGGATTTTTACATTTGCCTGCAAGGAGAAACAAAATCTCAGTTTTTCCAATTCTTGCAAACAGGGACTTTCACTAAGAGATTGGTGGTAAATGCTAGAATCCACCATTTTGAAAGGTAAAGCTTTTCTTGGAGACTGAAAATGGACAGGGAAGATTTGATATGTAAAGTCTTTAGCTGCTCTTCTGGTGTTTCTGTACACAAGCAAGGTATTCTTGCACATCATCTGGAGAGCCAAGTATAAAAGGAACTCTCTGGTGAATATTCTCAGGTTTCACATCCAACACTGCTTCAGTCCCTGTAGTTGCCATCCCACCTGCCTGCTCAATGATGAAAGCCATAGGGTTGCATTCATAGAGAAGTCGGAGCTAGAAAGAAAGAAAGAGGAGACGCATGATTGTCTTTGGGGGAAATTATATCAAAGGAATAGCCAAAACTTAGCATTCCTTTTGTGATTTTAGAAAATTTTGTACCCAACCTCAACTGACCCAAGTAGCAATGTCTTTCAGGGAGCCCCTCTTTCCCTCTCTTCTTCTCCCCTTCCCTAAAACTTTCTGTTTGGAGGAACAGTGCACCAACCTTACCTCCAGACATCACCACTATCATTTCCAAGCTGATATACACCAGTGAAGCTGTACTTCGTCAAAAATGTCAAAAGTGGGTCTCCTACAGACATCAGCAAAACAGTTAAGCCAGCTAAACTAAGTACTGGGAAAGAAAAGCCAAAATATCTTCTCATATGGAGCCTTTATGTGTTAACTCAGAGCTTGGGATAATCATGTTATGTTTAGTCAGGATATTTTGGAGTTTGAAACTTGAAGCTCCCAGCTTCAAATTTCAGGATTTTATTGCTTCTCTTCAGAAATATATTTATATCAGATAGATATTAGTGGCCTGAGCTTATCCAGATAAGGCAAAATTTCCCTTTTGATTTGGTCCCTGATATCTGTTTTTATTTTTTAAAATGTCGCCTGTTGGGGTGAGTGTGTTCTGGTGGAATGCATGCCTATTTAGGACCTATGCCAAAAGTTTCTTTGTTTAAAACAGCATCAATGATAGCTGCTCAGTTCTGAACAAACATTATTTCTGTAGAAATAATGTCTGTGAAGTACTCATGAACAACAATATTACCACATAAAGGACTCTTCACATTGTCAAAAAGAAGGAATGTTTCTGGGACAAAAGGAAGTGTGACAGAATGCTACTGTAAATAGAGATAGAGAAGCGAGTTGAACACAGGACTTCACTGCCCCTTGTGCCTTTAGCACGCTGTAATAAAACCATGATATACCACAACTTAAATGGCACAATATCACCTTCTTTCTTATCTTTAAAGACCACTGAAGTGCTACTTCTGGTACGTGGACTTCATCTCTGAGGCAACATAGGACCAATATCTTTCACTTTTCTTCCTATAGCTTGGCCCTATTCTGGAAGATTATGAGCCAGCAAACAGCAGTGGTATCACCATGGAACCACGTTTCACGTTTCATGTTGCTTAGCTGTGACCGTGCAACTTGAGGAAGGCTGTTTTTCTTCAGGTAGCAGTGCAATTGCGTTAAGGATCTTCAGATGGGCTCTGCCCTCCGATAGGTTTCACATTTCCACCTAATAGGAAACTATAAGCCTGAAGTTTATAAAAATATTATTCAAAATATATAATTACAAAAGAAGATTTATTTGTTGTCTTGTCTTGTAGTGTTTATTGAGCAGTTAGTTTTCTTTCTTTAATTTAAGGAAGGACCAGTATATTTTAGGGCCTACATCCATGTCATTTGCATTTACTCTAAGGACTTGTGATCAATTCCAGTGACATTTGATTCTTTTCAGCTCTCTCTCAAGTGTATTGACTGTCTTTTGGGGGAAAGATGATCATGGCACTTGCCATAAGAGTATTGTTTCTCCAATAAGAGAAGATATATGTGAAAAGAACTATATACACCTGTGCTCTCAGACAGAAATAAAACTTATTTGTAATAATAGTATTTTTTGCTTTTTTCCATTTCCCTCTGGTAGTTCAAGCCAGAATAATCCAATAATAAATGTGGGTAAACTCCTGTGGAAACCTTTGTTTCTAGAAAGTTAAGTAAGGCCATCATTCCTTTTTTCTTTTGTCCTATTTCTCATTCCCTCTTTTCAGCAATTGTTTAGTACAGATTTCAAAACAAAAAGTTTAATTTGAAGAGGCCAGTCAGCAAACGCACTTTTTTTCACACACAGCAAATTCCTTTTTTATCCCTTTTTCTTATGTACAAACAGATCTACATCATTTAGTGAGGGCTTTTTGGGGTGGTGTTTTGGGATTTTTTTTTTTTCCACAGGATGCTGAATCAAAAATTTTAATAATTTTTGCCTGGACAAACATGAAGACATTTTTGGTTGTGTATGCTGATGATAATTATTTTCCTGTTTTTGCTTTGAAGCCCATTTGGATCTCCTGGTATTTTGGTAAATACAATCTCACATGATGGAACCACTAGTCCTCTCTCCCTAAAGACTGTAGAAAATAGAATGTTTTGAAACCAGTATGGGAGATGGGGCAGATTCCTCCATGTACCAGCCATAGATGCAAAAACATTTGAATAGAAGTTTTTCAGTGTGGCGTAGATTAGAAAAAATGTATTCTTGGAGTCAGAACACCATGTCCAACCTATTATGTACCGAGCCAATGATTTCCTACGGATGACCTGTAGATTAATGTTGGTCCACAGATCAGCTGTATGACCAGGTCTCTTAAAACATATTTGTTTAGAAAGTTGATAATAAGAGCACCTGATGATGCAGGGGAGAAGTTGAGGTTGACAATGGTCCGTGGCCCATCAGTTTCAAAGGCTGACTGCATTACATTGCACTGCATTGTCACAGCCCATTTTATATCAGTGTCCAAATGGGAAGTCATATTTTCCTAAAATACTGCATGAAACCCACGTTCCACTGTAATTACCTTTTCTGATCAGATGGTAGAAGCCCAAGTTTGTGCAGCAGGTGATATAAGCTCAGTGTCCTTTGGAAACATAAGGTAGGAAAACCCTTTTTTCTAGCATTGGACAAAACCCTTTCTGGGGCTCAGCGTATCCCACCGCCTGGTGGGATAACTCCAGTTGCCAGTTTTAAGTGCTGAGGTTTTCCTTAGGCGTGTGTTGTATCTGCCAGCTATGCATGGGTGTCTCAATGAGTTTCTGTGGTACTGAAATACTATCTTTAGAAAAATCATAAAGTCCTTGGTTGCAGTGAAAACCACTTGAGTATTTCATAGTATAAAAACATGGAGGAAGATTTCTGGCCTAAATTGGCAATTGCCTATATTTCTTTCCTAAATTTGATAGCTGACCATCATTTTCATTAATAATATTTTCTGCAGTGGAAGTTTTATTTATTTATTTATTTATTTATTTATCTAAACTATTGCTCTGGTAATGCCAGAGGTATTAGGTTGGCTAAGTTCACCAGAAAGGAATTCAAATTATATACCTTTCCTTTAGGACTCTTCTGATTAGCAGGATACATGAAGATCCCACCGTACATCAATGTACGGTGAACATCAGCTACCATGGAGCCCACATACCTGGCACCATATGGGGAACTGCCATCCTGAAAAACATATAAAAAAGGTTCTTATATAAAAACATATAGTAAAGCACTATATTTACCAGGCTGGACAACTAGTAGCGTGGCAAAATGTAATTTTGCTGTGAAAGGGGAATCAAAGCTGCTTAAATCAATGGCTGCTAATGGATACTGCGAATACTGAAATTAGCCCTAAGCTCAGCCTTTTTTTGTAAGATGTGATCATCTGCAGGGTTCAAAGATAAGTTTTAAAGAGCTGCATTCCCAGTATGCAAACCAGAGCGCCTGTAATTTGAGCGCACAATTCGGAACAAGGGACTGAAAACTGTTTCATCTTATCAGAACAAGGTCAAAATCATTGATTTTTGATCTTTCACTGGTTCCTAAGCCAGAGCATGAGGAGGGGTGTCACTCCACTGCATGTCCATATGGTTCCAAGAGGACTCCAAGTTTTACCTTCTAGCTTATTTGTCAAGTGGTGAAATAGGTCATAGTGTTCATCCTTGCAGCTTAATTTAGGAGATAGAAATTAATGAATGTGATTTTCCTTGTTCTCAGCTTAGAAATTGATGTTGTTGAAGGCCAGGCCATTTTATCAAGGAACTATTCATGTCAGTCTCAGGTCTGCTGGTCATAGAGATGGTTAGGTAGGAAATACAGAAGATAAGCAAGGTGTCTTGAACAAATAGAAGTATGTAGAGTAGACCAAATAAGCTCCACTCAAGGAATATGACATGTCACCATACTTTTATGAAGGGGAAATATAAAATACGGATGTAAACTGAAGGAAAGCTTTTTAAGAGAAGAATTTTGCTGATCTTTTCATATCTCTCAATCTGTCTTCAATAAAGCTGAGGAGGAACTTTCATCCTCCTCGAACATTACTAGAGCCTGAACTTCATGAACATTTAATACACATATATGATTTCTGTTACAATGCTAAAAGTCTGAAAAGATGTGATCATTTTTTTTCTGTCTGGATCAGTTTTCTAATGAAAGATCTTAACACTTTCTACAAAGCTCATTCTGTACTGATACTAGATCTAGAAAAATACATAGAGAACTTGTTCAGCAATGCTAGCTCCAAGACCTTCAGACACCACAAGTTAGTCACCTTTCCCAGCAAAATCATAAAAAAATCCACAGTTGGAAGGAAAACAGAGAAAAACGTAATTCTATTTTGAGATCACTTTTTCACATTGTTCATTGTGACTGTGAAGTTTTGAAAATTACTTCCTTTAAAATGGAAAAAAAATCTCGTGAAATTACACATAATAAAGCAACAGAACACTAGGAAGTTGTCCTATACTGCTAAACATAAGACTTGGATTTTTGCTATAGCTGATAATGAAATTGGAAAAGAGACCTGTTCCAGGTGATGTAATAATCTTTGTTCAACTGTAAATATGTTGATTTTCATGATTCGTGTTGTACACATTAGGAGAACTATGAAAATTCAGAAGAATGCAAACTAGGAGAGACTGATTGATATAACACACAGCCTGGAGCTTTTACATTTAGTTTTGTTTAAACCTAGTCCTATTAATTGTAGGCACAAATTAACAAAGCTTTTAAGTATTTGGTCCCTTATTTTTCATGATTTATGCTCAAATAATTGCATATTTAGTCTTCAAATGATAGCTTCTCCATCTCACAGTGGTTTGTACTTGTGACTCTGCAATTGTAAAAGTCTGACACCAGGAAAAACCAAACAGCTTGATAGGTATTAAAGAGAGACAAATGCAAGTTTTCAGATAAAGTCTGGGAAAGATGTTATTAGAGTCTCAAGTTACCTTTAAAAATACAATCAAAAGAACTTTCTTTTGTGGTTTTAAAAGGTAATGAACTGAGTCTTAAGAATAGTTTGTTGAACATTAAGAAAAGCCATAACATATTAACAAGCAGCCCCTGAACCAGACTAAGGATTGCTTCTATGACATTATCATGTAAGAACTCTGTAAAGCACAGATATAAAATTTAGTGGCCATGAGCTGCACAACTGAGCCAGCTGTGTACATATCATCTGACAGGTTTGGAATGTGCCAGGTTTCTTATTCAAATGCAGATTATTTACATAATTTGTGTGTACATGGACAATGTTATGCAAACAATGCTTTGTGGATTCCCTTCCAACTCAGGATATTCTAAGCTCATGAGATGCTACTGGCAGTTTTAGTTGCTTCTTACCCAGATAGATATTCACCAGCTAGAGACACAATGCTGAGCCTGTGCTGAGAAAAATACAGAAGATAAATTCCTTCATTGTCATAAGGTTATTACTTGAACCACATACTAAAATAGAATTTTTACATCCCTTAGCATACAGCTGTCTGCATGGGAAGAATAAACACTCCTTTTAGTTAGTGAAATGTTATTACTTGTTCCACCAGTTTTTTTGCTCATTCATTTTTTTACACGAGAAAGTTAATAGATGTTGCATGCGTGCTGGCATATTGCCCTAGCGTTCTCCTCAAACAAAATACTAAAGCATGAATGCTAGACAGGCTCATCCCAAGTCCTCAGTAATGCCAAGCTCTCTGTTTGTTCAATAACCACTTCTGATTGTTTAGTTGATGCTAATGAAAGAGCTGGAGAACCTTCATGTTCCCTTGGTCAGCATCCATGATGTTTCAGTAAACCTGTGGCTACCCTTCATTTTACCGCTTCTGCTGCCTTTTTTTTTGCTTGACACAAATGAACAAAAATGGCTCATAACAGATAGGTCCTGTGATATTTTTTTTTCTTTATGTTATGATAGAAGTCAATTTTTCATTTCTTTCTTCAACTGCTTTCTGACAGCCCTTTTCTTCCACAGCAGAACAAGCCCAGGTTTTTCTTATGAAAATATGATGGCTAGCAGAGGAGGGGCAAGACTTTTTTTTTCTACAGACTACAACAGCAACACCCTTCATCACTTACTCCACATACAGATGTGATGACAAAAGAATAGTGGTTTTACTACCTTTTTTGTATCACTTGGACACAGCTTGGCTAGTTGACAGAAGAATACTTCATACTGAAATATGCTGTTGAGGGCAAGTGTTTAATGGCATTGCTGAGACAAATCCTTAACCAGGGAGCCTCAATGGCATAGCTCTCATCATCAGCAAGTTGTGATGAGATTCAGCTTCTCTTGTGCCTGACTGTAGGAAGCAAAGATAAAAGTAGGTGTCATAGCAAAGTGTGACAATGCCCATAGTGTTTCAAACTCTATCATGGGTGAACCAACCCCAGAGAGAAGCTAGGGCCTTGCACCCATTATGGGAAGAAGGACCCATTTTGGGGACGATTTATAGTAAAACCTGTGCAGAAACAGTTTCTGGCCCAGAAGCACCCACTAAGCATTGCAGACTGGAGTAAACATGTTGCATTACAGGCAACTTTGCAAACAGAAGCTTGCTCTTCAAACTGGTTAAGCAGCAGTGTGATTTTGTCATGCTTAAAAAAAATTAGCTTCATTCTCATACCAGAAGAGATGTGGTTAGACATATGTTTCCCACTACATTATAGTAGTAGGAGGTTTAGGTCTGGCCTGTGGAACATTAGCATTTTTCTAGGGCTTTTTATTCAGAATTTATGCCCTAGGTAAATGGTGCTCCACAAGCAACTTGAGTGTCAATGCGGCTTTGTAGTCCAAACTGTCTGATCTGAGACACTGCTGTTAGACAGTAAGGGGAAATCTCTTTTATTCATTATTGACTTTTATCATTTTGTAGCTAATGACAATGATATAGAACATAGGACAAGTTGTGGACAACATTCTACTTTTGTTTCCCTGTTTTATTTTTAACTTTACAGCTTTTCATGGCAATGCAAGAGAGCTGAGCATCATGTTGACTGAGACCCACAGACAGGAGGTAATAGAGGTAAGATCTAAGGAAGAAAAATGCAAAAAAGTGACAAATAGCTAAAACTGATGCCTAGTGGGCAGAAGAGTATAGGGTGAATGATCTGCCCATAACAATGTCCACGTGTCAGTTTCTCCTCAAGTCACAGCAAGGGATATCCAGCAGATACCCTCTCTACCCTTCTGCATGCTGGAGAGAACGGCAAAAATAATGAAACTATGAAAATTTCCACCTGGCTCCTGTAGGGAAGGTAGGAACATCACCAATAGGGCTTTAGCTGGTTAGGCTTACCGATGAGGCCAGAGAGCACAGTTCACGCTATGAAGAAGTGGCAAAACCTCTCTAGTCCTCCCCACAACACAAATATAATGTCCTTTCCAAATCAAGGAACCAAGATACGCAGTTTCCAAAACTCAGGTTCATAACAAGCTTCAGATGGGCAGGGTACTTCCTTGTGCTTTGTGGCCATAACATTTGTGCCTCAGCCCTTCTCGTGCAGACAACTATACGTCACAGAGCAGCAGAAAATGTGGTTGCTCAGCACAACAGAGAAGATTTCCTGCACCCCAAATAACCCACGCACTTCTGTGTTGCTTGCTTTATAGCAGCAAAAACATCTGCCAACTTCTGTTGTGGATTAGACCAACAATTTCTTTTGGTTTTCATCAGAAGATGCACAGATTTGAGAGAAAATAGTGTTTGCAAATGAGTTTTTTCTGGTATGTCCTAAGTTAAGGATTTAGTGAGTCTCATGATAGAGCTGTCCTCATTGATCCTGTGGGGAAATATGGTCTTTCCATTGGCTGAAATCTCTTCGGTCTTTGCCTAGTTGCCTGGGGTTGATGCATTTGTTTAAGAGTTTTACTTTAAACAACACTTTGGTGCTTTATAAAAACACAAACTAATAAATCCAGTCTTAGTGCATTATACTGAATACATAGCCTGGTATAACATGAGCAGAATGAGAAGCACAGATATTCGCCACTTTCCCAGCTGGATAAGGTTTCAGGAAGTATGACATTTGTGTCATGGGCCTCTGCTTTTCTCTCTCTCTCTGCTTCTGAACTGAATGTAGACTTCGAAATCTCAAAATAATCTCAAATCTTCAATGTCAATATAATTAGAATGCTGTGATGTGACACTCTCTGTAGCTATAGTATGGGTAATAGAAAAAGGAGGGTTTGATATTCAGTCAGTATTCTTGAAGCTATAGCTGATATTGTAAATGCAGGTATTTTACCTCAGAAGGAGGAGCTTGTCATGGGAGCATAGTTTAAATGCTTACTCATTGTATTGCCCTATTACAGCACCCTGAGGTTTTTGCTGAATCAATTTATTTAACACAAACCATATTACAAGTATCCTTGACAACTTATAGCTTAAAAATAATCCAGCTTTTTTAATAGGAAGAGCTTTAAAAACAATTTCCTGACCAAATTAAGTCCTGAGTTGATCCACATCACCATATTTCATTATGATTTAGTCTTCACATAGCCATACTTTCTAGAGAGCTTCCAGCTTTCCACATTGAGAGACTGTGTTCTGTCCTCCTAGCATTACAGTTCATACAAAGCCGTATTTGTCCAAGAAAGTTCATCAGACATGGATGTCTCTCTTTTAACCACCAAATGTAGAGAAATTGTGCCTCACGCCATTTGCTTAGGTCTCCTCCCCAGCCGATAGGTTGGTTCATGCTCCATAAGAGGTGATTAGACCTTGCTAGAATGATACTGCATTTTTCAGATCCAAGAGGGTACAGGAAGGAGAAGGTGATGCCACCCAGATTCCTGCAAACGTCTCCTGGGCAGCACATGGAATCTAGCCCTGAATGCCCAGCTGTACATATGACTGAACTCCATATCCCCAGATTTAGCATGCATATTTCCAGAGCTTTGTTGAAAGAACTGGTTCTTCAGCACATTTTCCTTCACACAAAGAAGCTATGATTTCATTGAACAAAATCTAAGTTAAAAGATGTCAGGATGCCAAAAAAAAAAGCTCCATTACATGCATATCCAAAATGGACCAGCTGGTATGAAAGGGTTACACGGGTCTGAACTCAGGAAGACCTTCAAATCCTTTTCCATCAGCCAGGACTGCATGGAATGCAATGCTTGTCAGTGCATGGTACACTGGGTACTGTGCTAATATTTTCTTACCTCAGGGAATTTCTTCTTTTGCAAATATTCTGTCATTGCAGGATCAAAATACTTCGCATAACCTTCATTGAGACTGTATACCTTCCCCTTCTTCTTGATTTTAACATCTCTGTCAACCAAAATAAATTCACCAAGACCCTGCAGGACAGGATAAATGAGGCATTAGCAGGCAGTAGAAAATCTTATTGACTTTCTGTAACAGTTGTCACACTAGACATGGCAGAAATGCTGGCACAGCTTGATCCTTTCAGCGCCAGTGTGGTGTACAACCTCTGAATATTTCAAAAAGCAGGAAGCAGAGAATTTGCATTAAATTAATGAAAACTTGTCACATTGGTACTATAAACAAAACCAAACTGGAATAGAGTATCAAAAGAACACCAGTCTGCCCTGAAAGCAGATGGGTCATGAATCTCTGTCCTCAAATCATGAGGCTGCAAATAAAGAAATGACACCGTCTCCTGATTTTTTGAACTCTTCTTGCCTGTCTTGTCTAAATATCTTAAAGTGAATGTGGTCATCTACACCCATGTGTTGCTGTCTGCAGTTTGCTTTTAACTGAAAAGCAAAATTTTGGGTACGCCCCTTAGGTGACAGCCATAAAACTCTGCACTCAGGAAATGAAATGTGATTTGGCTCAAGCTATCAAAAAAATGGTCCTTGCCTCAGGCTAAACAGTGAACATGCTGATGTTCTTATTCAGACAGAAAAATCAAGAATAAAATGAACACAGATTCCTTCAAGTGAAGAAAAAGACACGTACAAATTAAATTTTCCTAAGTGTTGGTTTGAATGAAGAGGGTTTCAAACACTTAATTGAGAATTTAACTTAATTTCCCTTCTATTGAGTAGGAAAAAAACAAGCAGGTATTGCAACCAACCTGCTCATATATTATTAAATACTTGTAAAGAGAAGGTGGGATGCTCCAGGACATGAATGAAATAATTTCATAAAGTAGATAGATTACAGAGATAAGGCCTAACAAAAACAGGTAAAGACAGGCACAGAAAGCTTTCAAAGATAGTGGCAATGTGATTAACACCATGACTGTACCGGATCAAGCATGAAGCAGTCCACTCCTTGCCCTGTGGAGAGGGCAACCAGCGTAGCACTACCATATAGGGCATAGCCTGCAGCAACAATATTGCGTCCGGGCTGTAAAGCATCTTTTTCAGAGGGTTCATCATCTGTTTCCTGAGGAAAAATTACCATTGAACCAAAGGTTAAATTCTGATAATGAGCAATAAAAACAACATTTCAATAATAATGTGTGACAGGTTTCCTTTTTCAGTCTGTGCAGGCCTTTGAAACAACAAAAACAGAGACTATTTCCCCACCCTCCTCATCCAGGGCAAGTTTGGTACAGGTACACGTACATGCTGGGACAGGATGTTGGGAGTTTGTTATTTTATACATGTCACGCAATCGATATGATACATGCCACAAAACTGATCCCTTAGCATTATAGCCCCAGCAATTAATTGAGGATCATCAGAAATCTGAGATAGAGCAGAGATACTAATTTTCTGCAAATGTAACATAAGCTGTCATACTGACACCCCTCAGAGGGATTAACTGAGAGCTAAATGCTGTAATTAACATTACAGAAAAAACCACTTCCATAGTACAGAATAAAAGGGTGTATGATGAAATATAATAGAACCAAGTTTGTGCGTTGGTCTCTGCTAGTGAAGGGATGCATAACTGAAGGGATATAAATGTTCATCTACTATATACAAATGTTCATCATATTATATACAAAATTGAAAATGCATTTGGTTATGTAAAGTGTGCATACGTGCAGGTACTCATCTATAACTCTACACAGAACCTTCAGGTGGCATTTTACTTCATGCTTTTAGTTCAATTTCTGACGCTCGTATTTTGATTTGGCACTTTGGTTATCATGGAACGATAGTAGCCCAAGCAGACATGGTACAAATATTTCCAGCCGGCTCTAGGGGTGTGCCTCAGCCACGTCTTACACGAGTTTGTCTGCTGGGGTAGGTAAGGAGGACAGCCAACAGTACTTGGGAAGGCTGGTTCCAGCCTTCGTCTCCTGCTACTACAAAATGGGTAGGGACTTCTTGATAGCAATGCTTACTTAAAAGTTCATCAGTTGTGGTGGGTCTTGTATGGATGTTTTGGTGGTGGTCCATGGGGAGTTGAAATGAAACACCCTCCTTCCTTCAGGCCATGGCCTAGTATTTTATTGTTCCAAACTCAGACAGTTTCTCAGTGATTACACAGGTTTATTTATATTGAGTAGCAGCTAAATAGAAACAGGGTCTAACCCTGAATATCTGGTCAAGAAAATTAAAACCCATAGAGACTGTCTTGTGTAGAAAATAAAATATTTGCCCATTGGGGTCCTAGCAAGGTGCTCCTATTCATCATTGTATGCCAACACCTTGAGGGAAACTGAGATGTGGGACGCCAAAACAACACCATTCTTGGTACATGAAGACAATAATTTTACATCAAAATGTTTTCATTTTCAGCTGAAAGACTTTGTAAGTTAAGTTGCTTCACTTACAGTTTTTAACTGTATTTTGCTCAAATCTTTTTATTACTACTTCAACAAGTCCTTCTGGGGAAACGAAAATCCCATTCACAGCTCTTCATGGGAGCTGAAATATAGCATGAATATGTGGTATTCAGTCCCTTGAAATTATGTCAAGCTGCTTATTATGAGAGATTATAAGGCAGATAATGAAGAAAGACTAGTTTAAACTTTTCTTTGCATATTTCAGAGCTTTGAATATTGACTAATAGTAGCTAATATTTGGTGAAATATTCCTTATAGTACCAATTATTATGGCCTCAATAGCATCATCTCTTTCAAAAATATACCCCTATGGCACACATATCTCACCATTAAAAACAGTGGTTGTCTAGAGCAGACTAATTACTTGCAGCACTAAACACAGAAATAAACGTTCATTTAGACAGATAGTTTCAAACACATTATGATTGTCATAGCTTTCTGTGTGCTCTTCTCATTAAAGAAAATATAATTTTGTATAAATAGAGCAAAGTGGTTTGTATTCTAAATACAGTGTATACACAATACATGTAACTTTGGGTTATATACAGTATTATTTTAAAATACATTTTTTTCTGAGATGAGCTTTTCCATCCTATTTCCTGAATGCATTTTCTATATTAATTTGGCTGAGAAACTATATATTTGTTGACTATTCTGAAAAAACCAGAGGAACTCCTCCCCCAAGGTATAGGCAGTTGGGCTGAATTCCTCCTGAATTCCTCCTGAATATGCTTGTATTTTCATCCTTATTCACAATTGTGTTTCCAAGAGCTAGCTTCCAAAACAAAAGAGAAAAGGTTTGACACAAACATTTTGCAGAGCTTGTTAGAATGTGAAAAAGCTACAGATCAGCTGATACTTCAGTGTTAGGGCTGCGGGAGTTTTGTCCTGCCAAGCACCATGTACTGTTAAACCAGGGAATTAAACTGGACGGCACACTCTGATAATTGCTATTTTCTCTTTTTTTCTGGTGCACAGATGGATTTCCTGTCCATTATATTTTGACTTTGATGGTGGCAGTGAATGCCTTTAGAGGTCTTTATGCAAAGCAATAAAACAGACAGATGATTGCCAGTAATGGGATATAGTGACTCTGTCATTATAACTCATAACTGGTGTGAGGCTGATGAAACAAAGGCTGTAGAGTCTGGCTATAGAGGTGCCCTCAGGTGATATCTGTGTTTGAAATTTTTTGTGTTTGTGATTTGCCTGACATCACATGAGGGAATTCTCATCAGCACTGAGAGCAGCACTAAAATGACTTGATTTCCAGGACTCCACTTGTATCATGTGTTTCATGAGTATCCTTTGTGTTTATACTGACTTCTTACACCTTCTCTATGAGGGACCACATGAAGGGCAGAACATTGTCCCCGTGACAACGAAGGGTAGCAAATAAAATACTTCAGAAGCACTGGGCAAAGTTACAAATCAAAATTAGAGGGAAAAAAAGCAAGAGAGTTTCATAGCATATTTGTGCAGTGTGAATTAAGGATTGTAGATTCAGCTCAGTGGCATGAAAACCTGGGAAGAACACAAGTAAAAAGTATTTCTTGTCACCACATCCTGACACTTTGGCAACTGAGAGCCTCTCAGTGGCAGCAGTTGTCTGGGTCCAATTCCCATCTGATTCTGCAAGGCTCCTCCCTCAGTCCCACTTTTCTGGTATTTCTGATTTTCAACAGCACCATCCTGGTCTCAGAAGGCAAAGGTCAGGTGGAAAATTAAGTAAAGCTGAGACAGTATTTATTTCCTTATGAGTTTTCCTAAGAAACTGATAGAGTGCTTTTCTGACATGAGGAAATGGTCCCTCTCACTGTGGTGGAGGCTCTGGATTGGGAGCAATCAGACAACTATTTTCAGGATTGAAATGTTTTGTCCAAGTCTGGCCTTTCTATAAGAGTGTTTATTATCTGTTCTGTGTTTGTCGGGTTTTGGGTGTTTGATTTTTTGGTTTTTGTTTGGTTGGTTTTTGGGTTTTGTTTTTTTTTTCTAAAATGAGCCAAATTTTTCTGCTTTGGAGAGTGTGCCTTTGGAAGTCAAGGTGAGACATTGTGAGAAAATCAGTCAAGAACTCATCTGAGAACTGGTAGGTGCTAAGGTTCGTCCTTTGGAATCACAATGGTTCTACCTTTTCAAAAATGTTATTCATGAACCTTAAATGGCCTAAAAATATGTTCTCTTTCTTAAGTGATACTTATCCACTGGAATAAACATCTCACTTTTATTCTTTCATACTACCCTTTAGTAACAATCAATAAAGCACTTCTTACTTAATAATATGAAAGGAAAATTCAGCCATGGTCTACTGCAAATCATGGGAGCAGCTGTTGCCATTTAGGGTATCTTTGGAGAGATAAATACATATATTTATCTTATTATTTATATAATAAGAGCACATGTCATAGATTTCATCCACACAGATAAGCTCTTTTCCCTGCAAAAAACAAGATACTGCATGGTAGTGGAGGTAGTCCCAGGAATGCTGTTTCCAAAATCATACCCAGGCACCACCTACCTCAGTGTCGCCTGGCCTGCACAGCATCCATGGTGTGGGTTTGCACTAACCATTAACACCGTGGATAGCCAAATTCCAGGACTTGGCTTGTGCCACAACCCTCTATTTTGTGCCATAACTACGCATATTCCCAACAGCGATGACTATTATATCACCTACAACAAATGTAAAAACCAAGGACTAGCCAGCTGAAAATTATGAGCTAGAAGGCGGGAGACTTGAAAGACGTATCTTCGTTTGCTTGAAGTGCAGCATCTGAGTCTGCAAAGACTTCTTTGAAGTCACAAGCACTGTAGATTGTTATTTCACAGTAGCAGCGGCTGAGGGTCCCCCACAGTCATATGACCGTGAGCTCAGGCTTTGGGGAAAAAAAAAACAACACTAACTGAGGCTCCTGGGCGCTTAACACCGAGCCGAGCATCACTGGGGGAGTTGAGCAGCTGCCCTGCGGGTCAGATCCTTGTAGTTAAGCGCCTCTCTGTGCCAAGGAATGAAGTGCTGCCACCTGACAGTGTCATTGGGGCTGGGTGTCCCCTTCCCGTCAATTCCGGCAGCGTTTAACACACGTGAATATCAAGTGTTCGTCTACTCTTTCTAAGGCTCCCTTTCTCCTGGACACCTAATGGACCGTGGAAGAAACTAGGCAACGTGATGAACTCAAGACATTTTGCTTCCAGCTAGTGAGTCGTGAATGTGCAGTTCGCTCCTCTTACCTTTTTGTAGATAGCAAATATTGTTCCTATTGGTGCCAAGCAGTCTATATTGGATGAACCATCAAGGGGGTCGAAGCACACCACGTATTTACCCTAAAACAGAGGAGGCGAGGGAACCATTTAATGATACCTTTCTTCGCACTATTATTTCCTTTTGCTTGAAAACTCCCATGTTTTTATGTCTGCATTTAGCCCTCCAAGCGTGCCCGATACAGCTCTTCCGAGAAGGATGCGCTGCTGCCCCAGCTGGCCCTGCAGCACAACCCCGAACCCCAGGGGCCTGCCAGAGAAACTGGAGAGCACATGTGTCTGCTCAGACAGCACAAACAGATGCTAGAGAGGAGCAGCCTCTGCTGCCAAGCAGGGCAAGAAATTGTTTAAAATCAAAAGGAGCGACTCATTTTGGAAGCAAGTATCTTCCTCGAATGAATGTGTTTTGTTTTGCTCTTTTTGCTGCGAGTGAAAGGATTTCGCTGTGTTGTGAGGTTTGAGGGTAAGAGGTCAGAAGGGAAAAAAATATATCTTCGGGAAAGGGCAGGTTACATCAGTGTGAACAGTAACTCGATGTAAAACGATCCCCGTCTGAGGGAAGCCTGATGAAGCAGTCAGGTGTTTCTTTTGGACATGTAACATAAAACTCAGTTCTGCCAGCCTCTCATCTCATTTTATCTTGCTAAATACTAATGTAATCCAAAACCGTCACACCCGTGGTCAGGGAATGTAATAGTACACTTAAAATTGGATTTGGGATGTGTTAACAAGCTTAAAAATAATTATTTTCCCCTCTTCACAAAACTTTAATAATAATTTTACCCTCCACATCTTTTAGCTGTTGAAATCATGCCACCCACTACAGTTATTAATCAAAACAAGGCAGGAACGGCGCGGATTTTCTGAATTCCCCCGGGAAGGGTCGGGTTTAGGGGCCAGGGCCAGGTTTCATACTCGAAGCAAGAGTGCCACCTGCTGCTGCCTGAGCCGACAAACCCCCCCCTTGCATGCCAGAGCTGCACAGACCCGCTTGTCTTTCGGGGTGATGATGGCCTCCTTATTCTCCTCCGTGACCAGGACACAGGTGCTGTAGGAGGACTGGAGCATGTTAATCACCAGGGCGTTGGATAATACATCCAGCTTCTTCACCTCATCACCTGTCACATTCACAGTGCCGGCTATACCAAACCTACAGAACAGTAAAAAAGTCAAGAAACCTGAAGAAGGCAAACATTACAGGTTTTTCAGAAAAAAACACCAAGTCAAGGTGGTTCCTTCCTCTCATCTTCCTACAACTTTAGATAATCTTTGGATGAAACAGCTAAGGTGCATCATAAGACTGTTGCTGCTGCTAGAAAATAAAAGCAGGCATTTTGAGGCCTTACCTGGGTCCTTTTGCTGCTGTGTGGATGTTCTCCAGGCCAGAAGCAGAGCCTACAGCCCAGGTGGTAAGTGCCAGGCTTCCCCAGCAGCCCCATGAAGTAGCTGCAGTTTTGAGGAAGCAGAAAGTGCAGTGAGCACCTGCAATATTTTCTGCCGCTGTCTGCTCAGAGCTCCATGATGGTCCTTTAACCCACATTCACTCAGTCCCCTGCCAGCCCCAAATCAGGACCTTTAAAGACATCCCCAGGGAATCTGCCATATGGAACTGTATCTCAGGATGAAGGCCTGTTTTTTTCAGTGATCCTTAGCTGAGTGAGGATGATGTTTCTTTTCCCTATCCTGATTTTAGCAATACGCTAATGACATAGTATAGTAGTATATATGTTTCTGAGACTTCCAGTTGAAGAAGCATTATTTAGACCCAATGTGCATGTTCTGGGCATCTTAGAAATACAAAAAACATCTAGGGAAATGATATAGCTTTTTAGTCATTAAGGGAAATTAAAAATGGGGGAGGGAGGGAGGGAGAGTGGGGGAAAAGAGGAGGAGAAAGAAGCAAGTAATTAGTCCCTAGGATGATGTTGGTCAGCAGCAGGCCTGAACTGGGAGCAGAGTAGGTCTTTTGTCTTACTCAAAGTTCAAAGCTGCCTGTGCTTTTGAGAGGTATTGAGCGTTTGGGACATTTTATTTTTGAGTGCCAAGTTTAAGATTTTGAAAAGGACCATGATTTTCAGGGAGTGATAAGTATCTACTCTCCAGTTAGTGTGTTTTCAGACACAATCATAGCTCAGGTCTATGACCCGGAAAAAGTTCTCCTTCACTTCTGAATTGAAAGTTTGTCAAAAATTCATGCTTAGTGCTTTAACATTAAANTAAGAGCAACTGTTCCTTTGAGTCAAGGAAGAAAAATAGTTCAGTTTCACTCAGTAAGGACTGAGACAAAGCATAGTTTAAGAGTAAGGGCACAGGAGCTTGATACTGTGGTTCACTTTGAGTATGTCTCACGACCTCTCTAGGTACTATCGTCCTATAAAGTGAGGGCAATAGTTCTGACAC
>WBMY01015918.1:149929-165785 GCA_013397315.1 Donacobius atricapilla
GGGCAAAGAAAAGTCAGAGTTCTTTAACTGCACAAATGCAGATGGATACAAGCCACTTTCACAGGCGTTCAAAGTTTGCCATGGGAATTCCTGAAATTTCATGCTTAGTTTCCGTAATTTGAATGGTGCAAGTTACTCATTTGTTTATTTGGATACTTTAGATAGTTCTGAGTCAACATCTGAACTTTTTGTTTGCAAAAAGAAACATTTGCTCCTTAATTTAATGGATGGTTTGGGGGTTTTGTTTTTGTGGGGTTTTTTNGAAAAAAGCCTCAAACTTCTGAAAAGATTGTAATGTTGATTTTCTTTCACAAAAGTATTCCTGGTCTCTTTCATGCATGCTGGTGTAAGTACATACTGAGGCACGTTCAGAAAAATATCTTTCAATACATATCAAGAACTTTCTATTTTAAACACACAATTTTATTAGGGCACTCCATGTTTCTGAACTCTTTTAAACAGATCACTATTAAAAGACTTAAACTGATCTCTATTGCACTTATTCATATGGAACAGCTAAATATATTCCAGTTTTTGCTAAGGCCATTTTTTATTCCATCTGTGAAAACACTAGATGCCAAATTGTTATATTTGTTTTTCCTGCTGCGCCTTTTGAGACTCCCTCCCTGTAAGCCCATGTGTGGGATACTGCTTGAGATAGGAAACAGAAATGCACCCAGGTATGACAGCGTGTGGAGTTTCTTGCAGGGCTGTTACTTTAGAACATTGCTTATACAGCAGACAGGCAGAAAATCAGCTTCCCAAGAAAAGCCAAGCCCTGATTTGCACAGTTCAGCAGAGGGCTTGGATGTTAGCAGAAAATATCAGAGTGAGATATTCGGCATTAAAAATATCATGGTGTGATTTTCAGCAAATTCACAATAGATTTAAAAGTAGATCAGTATCAACAAGTACAAGAGATAATAAGGTGAGCAGTGCATTGAAGTTCTGTTCTCACATTTTTAGAATAAAATATTACAGAACAGCAGTTAGCTTAAATGTCTATCTTGCGCCCCCTATTAAAAAGCTCCAGAAAGAGAGCTCTTCTGCTTCCCAGTCTTGATAATCCAGGTTCTGACCTTACTCAGCTTAAAAAAGACACTTCGAAGGTGTCTGGGAATGAGCCCCTGCCCACCCCCCAGCCTTGCTATGCAAGTAGCTGTCTCCCTGCCTCCTCTTCCTCCCTGTACTGCAAGGTAGGACTCACATGTGGGCAAGGCCTGCCTTTCTGACAGCAGCGGAAATGGCCTTTATGGCAGTCAGCATGGAGTTGAGCAGCTGCGTCAGCTCCCCCGTCGCTCCTTTTACACGGCGCCCCTTCTCCATAACAAATCGTGTCAGTGTCAGCATATCTGTTTCGAAGGGGCTTTTGTCAGTCATTTTTGCTGGGTACCAAAGTTACTGTCTTCTTGGTCGGACAAGATGCTCTCTTGCTGTGTTGAGATCCTGGGTTGCTGTTTTAGTTTGAGGCAAGGCAGTGTTTGGCTGTGTTGCAGGTCAGAATTTATTGAGATGAGACCATGTGATTGAGTGCTCAGAATAACTGCACCCCAGGCTGGCTCCACGGCTCCACTGGGGTGCAGGAAAGGAGCCTGAGACAGGAGTACAGCTGAGCAACCACTGCTCGTCTGGTCCCCTCACACACTCAAATTAGCTCTGTGCAGATCTAGTTACATATTCTCACTATACATCAGACTGATTATAATGCAAAGCTCTCGCTGGCTGCCTTCTTGGAAATAGCTTTCCTGTAGATCCTGCTCAGCAATGGGCTCAGCACAGCCAAGGGTATGCTTACAAGGCACCAGAAATGAAGGCACCAGTAACCACATGTGCCACAGTGTTCCAGAGCACTGTGACTCCAGACAGTGAAGTTCCCTTCCCAAAAGCCCTGTTTTTTCACTCTCTTTTGGCCTCCGCCCTGAAGGAGGGTTTTGAAGGGGCGCATCTAGACACACATTTGTTAAAGTGCTTTATGTTGCTAGTTGGTCCGCTGCAGCTCCATGTTAATGATTTAATTCCTAATCTGGGTTGTTTGTAACATTATAGTGCTTGAAGAAATAAGTATTGGTTAGCTGCGGCTTGACTAGTTACAAAATAATTATGTCTTCAATAATTTACAAATAAGGCTTCTCTGATTTAAGCATGTCAATGGCATAACTCACAAAAGGAAATTTTATGTTGGCTTTCATATTGTAATGCACTGTGTAAATATAGGTATGTCCAAATTTGTAATTACGCTGCCAATAACTCCTTACAAGCAGTATCCTTGGCGCTCAGGATGAAAATGTGAAGGTAGACAGAAACTCTTTAAGTAATGTATTAGATTGTGCATTAAATACATGTTATCTGGAACACTGGAGTTATGGATTTTAATTACAACACTGTCTTCCCACTCTGCCTGGGCAGAAAGAGAAACTATATGCTGTTATATGCTATAGCCCTAATTCTACTTACTAGCAGCATGCTTATTTTAAAGTAGAAGATATGGAAAGCCCACCAGCAAAACAAGAAAATCTGGAGTAACAGAAGTTTTATTAAATTTCATTGTTATTCCTTCAACCTAAATTACTGCACTAAAATCTTGCTGGGAAGACAGAAACAAAATTCAGTAACAAAACATATACCTATTGTGGTTTTGTTATTAGGAACTGCAGCTGAAGTCAGAAAGTTTTGATTTCCCTTGTTCCTTTTTTAATCTTTAGCATTTCTCCAGAGTTTCCTAGAAGTGTCTCTTCATCTATAAAAAATACATTACTTATACAGTTTTAAAGGGATTTGAATGTTAAGGTTTTCTACTTTGAAATCAGCTGCAAAAAAGAGTTTTAGAGACTGACAGCACTGAACACTAGCCACGAGTAGAAAGACAGAGTCCAGTGCTGCTTCTATCCCATGTACATAGCCTTGGGGATGTTTTTCCAGTCCTGTTCCAAGGTGGAGAAAGGACTGGTGAGTGGAGTTGCTCAGACAGAGCAACAGGCAGGTTGGCAGGTTTTATATTATATCCTCTAAAGCAATGGTTGAAGAAGAAAGGAATCTTGAAGATTTCTCTTTCCTACTACAGTTAAATACAGTGATACAGTTAAATGTACAGGATACTGCTCACATCACAAGACAAACATTACACAGCATGTTCTGCCTGGTTAGGAGACTTTCTTCCTTTGAACAGACTTTGTCAAAACTGAAAAATAATGTATGTAGGGAGTTTTAGGATAGCACATGGTAGGATCAATAAAAGAAGGGGACAGGTTTCATATTATACGTGCAAAAATATCTGCTGGCTTAAAGTACAACCATTACATTCTGCACATTATTTCATCATCATGGCAGCTGTCAGCTTGACCTGTACTAAAATGCTTTTAGTGCAAAGTCGCTCTGCTATGTAGCTGGAATACCACAAGCATACCAAATCAAATTAGTAAATAAGAAATGGGGTGGGGGTTGGCCTATGACTTCTAACTTATGTGAAAACATCACATGCAGATCTTCTGTTGATTCCAAGCGATCTTTTACACACTGGTCAAAAAGACAAAGTTCAGATAATCTTCTAACAGAAAGTTTGTTTTGGAGTTAGTGATTCAAAGAGTGTTTTCAGAGCTAGTAAGTCCACTATTTGTGCCCTTTT
This sequence comes from Donacobius atricapilla, assembly GCA_013397315.1. NCBI lineage: Eukaryota > Metazoa > Chordata > Aves > Passeriformes > Mimidae > Donacobius > Donacobius atricapilla. The sequence continues at coordinate 153,552 of WBMY01015918.1, forward strand.
TTTTTTTTTTGGTAAAATATGCAAATGTGTTTTATAGGTACTGGATTTTTTAGTATAAAGCACAATGCTTTTACCTTCTCAAATAACAGTCCTTCAATGAGAAATTAACTTACCCTATTATGTAACGAACACAGACTCTTCAACCAATCTTTCCATAAACACTGCAGTCAACAGTATAGCAAAAAGAGAAATAAAACTTGGATGGATAAAGACATGCTACTGGATTGCACAAAAGCCTCACCCTGTTTTGATAAATACTGTGATCCCACTGAAACAAAATACCCCAAATGATTATACAGAATGATTAGGCTATATAAATAATTACCATTCTGGGGAGGTGGGGAGAAATTTGATTGTGTAAAAAATGTGTGATAATTGTCCACAAGCCTGAGAACCTTCAGTACAAGGGATTGGAATAGCACAGGAAGGTTAAAAAAATAAACACCTCAATTTGACAGATCTGGGAGATCTGCCCTCTAATATAACGAGATCTTGGAGATTATTCACACTTGCACTGGTGTACGGGCCAGTCCTGAGCTTAAAAGGTGACACCTTTTCTAACTGATATGAAATGCTAGTCGCTTGGATGGCGCCAGCTGAAACTGGAGCTAGTGACCTTTCACCAAAGGCCACGGTGCAGCCTCTGAGGAGGGCAGTGGGCAGAACTGCCACAGGGGCTGACAGCAGACAGTGACAAACCCACCTTCCTGCTCTGCACTGACAGGCAGGGAGAGCTCTGGAAAGGGGGATATGAAAGGAGATTGCTAAGTAGTTATCCCAACTGGTGGATAGCCGAGGATGTTGTTCAAATGTGGGCTTACGTATTACCAATTGGAAGATAAACCCAGCTCACAATGGGTATGAAATGTCAGCCTACAGGCAAAACGAAACCCTGAGAACTGACCTAGCAAATGTGGACAGTATTGACTTTCCTTCTATACATGACTTTACATGCTGTCAGTACGGTTTATTAAAAATAGATATATGCAGTCCAGGATTTCTGTAAAGCTTGAGGGCAGATACAAACAAGGAATTATGGTAACTAGGCATAAATCGCTGCTGTGGATTCTGTCTGCCCAGTCATGCCAACAGACCACTGAGGTACTGTAGTCCAAATTGACTATTGCCAGCATTCTCAGAGTCTTTTAAGGGTTCAGGTCCCTGAAAGTTGTCTCCACTAGCAAAGCCTCATCAGAATTAGCATTTTCAGCAGAAACTAGGGTCACTCAGTCCCTGACAGAATCATCTTGCCCCCCATCAGTTTGGAGAACAGATGCATATATACAACTGTCTAAAGTTTGCCAGTATGCCTCCAAATGCTCCAGCAGGACCTGTCAGAATGAGACTCCTCAGGTTTTTATCTGTCTAAGGCCTCACAGAGCATGCTCTTGCACCCTGGATTTCAGCTTCCCCATACTTCTCTCTTGTTTTACAAGAAGAACCACGCTCAGTCAGGCTCTCTGCACTGACACATGCAAAGCCCTCAGGCAGGCAGGTTTCTAGCTCATGGCACCCCTAGACAGGACCTCCCAAACCATGAATTGAATCAGTGTTTAGTGGCAGTCAACCCAACATCCATGTGATCCTTACTTTGAGTTTGCTGAAGGTAAGTGGGAAATATCAAAGATTTGCCAATTTTAATTGATTCAAAAACTGTAACCAGATAGTGGTGGACAGCCCATCTAGCTCCCAACCACTAGCATGCTCTTCCCAGCAGCATGCTCTGAATGAGGATATTAAATGTCAGTATGCTTTGGGGAGATCTTCGCACCTCCCTCATGCTTACACAGCAGAATCCTTTTCTATGATAATCCCCAATCCCAAAATAACACGAAGAACATCTGGTGGAGGTTGCTAGCAATACACAAGTTCCTGTTTTGATCAAGTAAGGAGGTTAATTTTTGGCAAAGATAGTCAGCTCATCACAGCAGAATCTCTGTATGTACAAGCTGTCTACACATACTCTTTATCCCATTGAAACCCCTCCACACTGACATGTCATTTTCCATCCTTGTGTAACTGGATCTGATAGAGTGGCAAGCAGCAATATAAACATCATGTGTCAGAATTAATGTACACTAATGTGCATGTTTCACAAACATTAATTCTCCATCAGTGTAAACCCAGACCAGAGTGCAGTGAGCAACTTCTGTGATGTACACACTGGTCTAGGAAAGGTCACTCGCTGCAAGAGGCTGCTGAGTCTTCTTCCCAAGACTTTTAAAAGAGGACAGAGTCAGCTGTACTGCTGATAGTCTGTAAGTTCTTTGACAAATGTGAGTCTCTCCCCACTAGATATTGAATGCAACACAGTATTTCCTTGCAGCACATGCGGCTCTTCCATAACCACAAAATGATAAATTAAAAAAAAAACATTTTTTCCATTGCTTTCATTTTTATTGCTTCCTTTAATGCAATCTTTTAATGCTTTTCATTGCACAATGCACTTGCACAAGATCTCACTTAAAAAAAAAATCTTATGAAAATACGGCTCATTTGCTCTTTTGCTACAGAAGTCAGACAGCTCAATCTCATAGTACTGCAGTGCATTCTTTGGTTCAGCTGTAAGACATTTTATCCCCTCTGCAGAGTGAATCCAGCAAGCTTTCTCTACTTAGCTGAATGCTTCTTGACTATCTCAAGGTACTCCTTCACGTCATCAGGAGACCCCAAGACAACAGGCACTCTTTGGTGGATATCCTCAGGCACTATATCTAGTACTGCTTGATGACCAGTTGTTGCTATTCCCCCAGCCTTCTCAATAACAAAAGCCATAGGATTGCACTCGTAGAGCAGTCTCAGCTAGAAGACAAAAGTCAAAATGGCAGCAAGTCAATGCCAAAAATCATGAAGTATAAATATATTTGGCATCTGATTTTAAACCAACCAATATTCTAAGTACTTTTTATTTCATATAAACCTTGACTAAATAATGAAATTGTGTGGATTTTTCTTCTAAAAACACAGTGAATGCTGGATTTGCCCAATCTGAATGCTTTCTCCATAGCCCATGTTTGCATTGTGCTATTTACAGAGAGATAAAGCTTGTATGTTAAGACACAACTGCTAACGAGGCAGACCACATAGGACTGTGTGAAAATAAAGAAAAACATGAGCTCTGAGCATGCCACTAGGTTTCTCTAATGAATAACTGTACCTTATCTGCAACCTGAAGCAATATTTTACAGAACATTACAAAACAGATCAAAGGTCTTTGCTGAATAAACAGTCCCCTTGTCAGCCTTTAAGTGCATGATCTTCCCTGATTTACCATTGTCCTGGCAGATGCATCCAGGCACAGTTCCTCCAGATGAAGTCCCCACGTACAAGATGCAGATGGTTTTCTATTTGGCAGAGCTCCTCCCAATGGGCCAACTACATTTAGGCTTCTTACAAACAAGCTTGCACTAGAAATTTCAGGGTAATGCAGATTGTTTGCTTTGTATTGTTCTACTCAGTTGGGACCAGCACCACCAGTTTTGGCTGACATGGTGCAGGGGAGCCTGTTCGAGCAGCCCACCCCCTGGTATGTTCCACAAGCTGGATATGTTTGCAGATAAAGAGAATTCACTGCAGTTGAAACAGGTGAGCAGCAGCCCTAAAATAGGTGTCTGATACCAGGTTGCTGTCACTTGTGACAGCATGCAAGGGATAGCCACATCCCCCCCACACAAGAAATACAAGCCAACAAGTTACAAAACATAGGCTCTGTAATCAAAATATTGATCTTGATAGTGAAATGCCTACATAATGCAGTATTTTCTACAACTGGGCTTATCCAGGCTCACCTTTCCTTTGGGACTTTTGGAGTTAGCAGGATACAGAAAGATTCCTCCATAGACCAGTGTGCGATGCACATCTGCCACCATAGATCCTATGTACCTCCCGCCATACGGTGAGCTGCCATCCTACCGAAAAACATTCCAGCAAAAGTTAACTGTAGAGCACACAGGTTAGCTTCCCCAACAACTGCCCCTTTAGCAGTCCTAACATCCGTCATCTCCATATTGTGCTTCACTGATAATACCCAAAGTAGTTTTGGAGTGTATATCAGTATCATCTTCATTTTCTAACTAGGAAAATCCAAGGAAAAGGAGCAACAGAAGACTTCAGCATACATAAGCAGCAGTGCCGACAACAGAAAATGTATCCCAGCTCTCCACTGGCTCTAACACTTGGAAAACACTGCATTTCCAATAGCAAAAACTCAAGTGCTAGCAATTGATATTGGGGCTTTGTCTTTTCCAGCAGAAAAAGAATCTAAGAGCAAGAGAAATGATCTTTCCTCCTTCTTCCAACCATTTTTACCAGCTTCTGCAATTTTTTTGTTAAGAAAAAGTTAATAGTTGACTTCTGGTGTTATTTCCTTATTCTACTCCCTGTAGTACATTTTAATATCTACATAACCAACAACTTAAGCCTGGAAAGGCAAAGGATTAAAACATCAATCTTCCTTCAAAGCAAGATCAGGAAGTTAGGAAGGGACACTAACACTTAACAATAGTAGGTATTCACATTTCACTGTCAGTGTAATAACTCCAATGATGAAATATGCAAGGCATGAGAACCTTTTATGGGCAGTCCTTGGAGCTTTGGGCCTCCTGACACCAGGAAGTTGCACAACCACAAAAAGGGCTTGAAACTACACTAGATTTTCAAGAGAGAGGCAGCCCTAAGACACAGTTGGTGTTACCACTGAGCAATGACCCACTGCCATCTCCACTCCTCTCTCCAGCTACTCAGATGTTGCAGTGAGGAAGCAGCAACACATTGATCAAATTTCTTCACCGGAGAAGATTTCCTCTCTACTTGATTACCAAATGTCCAGTTTTGCCTCCAGCACCATTACTCAGGCCCTCATTCAGGAAAAAGATTCCAAAAAAAAGAAAAAAGGAAGAAAGTAAAAAAATGCAAAAGAGGTACAGTGCAGTATTGGAGAATGCTGAAATTTCTGGCTACTGCTGGTCTTGTTAGGAATCTTATATCAAGTTATATTTTAAATAGACAGGAAAGGAAAACAAGCTCTGGACAGTGCATGAGAGAATTAGTGATTGATCAAAAAGCTGGAAACAATGAATGTTGTTTGTCATCAGAAAGTTTCTCTGAAACAGGACCTTTTACCTCAGGGAATTTCTTCTTTTTGAGATACTCTGTGACAGCAGGATCAAAATATTTAGCATAGCCTTCATTGAGACTGTAGATATTTCCCTTCTTTTTGATTTTCACATCTCTTTCCACCAAAATGAATTCTCCAATTGCCTAGCAATAAGGAAGAAGTATTTGTTAGCATTAATTGCTCACTTATTTGCAAACCAAGGCAAAATCGAAAAACATACACAATTTATTAAAAATTTACTACCACAGTAAATTATTTAAATAATTCTGTACCTACAAAAAAAGTAGTCTTTGCAGTCTACATGCAAGGTATTTTGTTTATCCATAAACACATGGATCCATAAACAGCATGAAGCCTGGGGTCATGCAAGCTTCCCCATACTCCCCTTCCAAGCACTCTTTATTTTCTATGCCCAAAAAATGCTATTTGTAAATTTGTTTATATCTCCACTCTTTTGCTAGACTTACAACAATGTAAGTTTCAGAACTCTAAAGAGTTTGCAAACTGAGAGTGCTGGCTGAACCAATGCATAAACAACTTCAAATAGCTGCAGATACTCCAGTTCTTTTTAGCTTGGGCTAACTGGAAGCCTGTGACCAAGGGCTGGCCTGTTTAGTTTTCCCTAAAGTAAATTTCCAAGTTAGTGCTAAGAGTAAACAAAATAACATGCATGCATGCTCGAAGTTAAAGTTGTTACTTGAAAAAAGCCAACAATACATGAATCTATTTAAGCTGCTACTAAACAGAGGGTACTATGTTATATTTCCTGCAGCTGGATCACAGGTTATTAAAAATTTAAGACTGGCAGGTGCCACACCCTGACTGATCACAAGAACAGGCCACTAAAACAAACTACTTCCTGCTATGATGAACATGACTTTTGTTTCAAAACCCATGGTAAATGCATGCTAGAACATCACATCACCCACACACATCACTTACTCTTTTATACATCATGGTGGGATCTGAAAACACAGAAGAGAGTTAAATCTTTATGCTCCTCTGGTTTACTAAGGTCCTAGCACTAAGGAAAAGACAAGTAAGACTTAAAGGGTATTTTGTGCTGCAGAAAACTGCTCATATGATTACACATGCTGTGTATTTGCTCTGCTGACTCGGTGGTCTCCCTGTTGCTGAGTCACGCATGGCAGTGCTGCATCAGGCAGGTGGAATGCAAGACTCTTGACATTATTGCTGGTGGGTTGTAAGTACTAAGCGCATTTATACTTCATACCTTCCTGCTACCTTGAAAACTGCTCCTTTGGTTGATTTTCCTGGGGACAAACAGTACTTATAGACAGCACCTGGAAATCCCCAGTACAGAAACAAAGGAAGAGAAGATATTCTCACCGGATCCAGCATGAAACAGTTGACACCTCCAGCAGAAGTGGCCAGTACCAGCATGGTGGCACTCCCGTAGAGCGCATAACCAGCTGCCACGAGATTACGTCCAGGCTGTAAAGCATCTTTCCCAGAAGGTTCATCAGGGGACATCTAGAACAAGAGAGAGTACAGTCAATTTTATTTCACTGCTGCTGATGGTACATGACTGGACTCTGGGATAGGGACAGTCTTCTGCTCCATATCCATGGATGAGGTGGCATGGATGTTTCCATGATCCCCAACTGAGATTCCTACTGGATGCGCTAATACAAATAACATATAGGATACAAACACACTGATCTAGAAATGCCCTTCTAACTAAGCCTAGCAAGAATGCAGGAAGCAGGAAAGGATTAAAGAGATAATAAAGAGCTATGTACCTCCTTGTAGGTGACGATGAACACAGCTCAGAGGAAAACTCAGAGGCGCAGTTGAAAAGAAATGAAACATGACTCACGGAGTTGAAAGCTGATCAAAAATACTTGGGATTTTTTTTTTGTTGTTTTCTTTTGCTTCATACAAAAATTAAGTTGAAAATAGCTACTTTGGGATATATGACAACATGCAAAAGATGATTAAAAGGGACAGTTGGGTGTGTTTTATCTGATTTACTTTTTCCCCCATGTTGTGACCTGTAAATCTGGTATTTCAACCTCCTTCAGACAGGGTTTCTGCTTTTCAGAGTGAATTAGACACTTCAAATGCACATGACATATTTCAGCTCTGATTTGTTTTTGAAGCCCGTCCTCAGGCCAACAGGACTGCTAGTAAAGAGAACAAGAAAAACCTGAAAGCACATTCCCCAAGTAGATGACAACCACGTGGTATTTTGTCTCAACACAAATATTCATGAAAGCTAAGACATGATCTTTTCCAAGGGGTAATTTCATTAGCTGGCTAATTAAGTATCAGCTAGGCTTCCATGTACACATAAGTTCTTCTTCTTCTAAGAGACTAATTCAAATCCTGACTAATTCAAATTCAAATCCATGTGTCTGTGAAATACTAGATTTAACTTAAAGCTGGCCTTGCGTCTCCTTCACAAAAAAGTTTAGTTAGATTTTATTGTCTTCCCATGCAATCTTATTTCACCAAAAGCTACACAATAATAGTTTTGCCTATTCTACATGAAAGAATTTTACCTTTCTATAAATTGCAAAGATGGTCCCAATGGAAACAAGACAGTCAATGTTCGACGAACCATCTAGAGGGTCTATGCAGACTATGTATTTACCCTAGAAAATACAAAAGAAGGAACTAGATCAGTGACAGTATTTATTTACCTCCTCCAAATAAAAACATTTCACTAGGTAAATCTTCTCAGAGACTTACACAGCAAAATAAGTTAAAACACTTTCATAGACTACGAAGGAACTGAATTCAAATGTCAGCAATTCTTTGGCCCAGAATTCATTCTTGATTACAACTGTGATTTCTGCCAAACCAGAAGCTGAGAAATCTTTAAAGTACATAGCAGACGATAACACAGGAAAAGTGAAGTTTTCTCATATACTTTTCACTATGAGAAAAAAGGGGGAATACTTGTATTGGTTTAATTTCGTCTGTGTAATTGAAGTCAATCCTTTCATATCCACTATCTGAGCTAGGTTGCACTTTCTCTTGGCAACATGTCTCTGTGAATAATAAGGTAAAAAACCTAAGTGAAGATCAGCCCTTTGTAAAACTCTAAAAACTCTATTTTACCTCTACCTATGGAGGTATTAAAAAGCCCCTTAATGGCTGCTATGCCAAAACAATTCATTTTCCTTTATCTGTGCTCTGAAATAGTCAGGTACTACTTTAGCCAGACTGATCTTACCCTTGGTTTTGGGGGGTCAAAAAAGAAGTCTCTGCCTTATTGCTGGATTAAGGAATCCTGTAGATACAGGAAGTTGACAGTACAGGGGAAAAAGCTGAATTAACTGTACCTTTTAAATATTTTGGTCCCCCATAATTTTATTCATAGTTGTCTTAGTGTGTAACAACAGCGTTTCTTTGTTTTTCATTTGATTTTATCCTGCATGTAAGAAACTGAAATTTAAGTTCAGCAATGCTCTGCTCTGCAAGTAGGATTTCATCATATGCATTGATTAAAACACTGTATTGGCTCACATTTAGTTTAGGAAAGCATTAATATTCAGACTCCCTCAGTGATCTTTGAGAATATTTGTTCAATTCTAAGGAAATCCAATGCCTAGAAAATAAATTTTAAAGATCCCTCAACAGGGAGAAACAGAACTACATAAACAAAGGAAACCTTATTATACTTTATAAATTATGTTTTTGCTGTTCATTTTTACTGATTTTTTTCTCAAATTTTTACATGATCAGACTAAAATATTTGCTGGGAAATAGGAACTATCCCACAAAAAGCACACGCAGGCTTGTGAATATAAATAACAATAAATGTAAAAAATGCTTTTGTTTCATTGTTGCTAAGACTTTCATAGGCTTCAAGGAGAATTTTCATGAATTAAAGACCTCTAGAGAACAGCTCATCAGTGTCCTACTCAAGAAGTGGCATTTCAAAATGGCTTGACTGACTCTCAGTGTAGTTCCAGAGATCAGATGGTATGAATGAAATGTTTTATTCACAATAAGGAAAAGGTGGGAGAAAAAGAAGGTGGGGAGGAACAATACATTAAAAAAAAATAAAACCAACAAACATTAGTCTGGAGAGCAGAAATGACAGAAAGAACAAAGGTTGACTAAAACCCTCTCCACCCATCGCCTCCACCTTCATTTGCTAGTTTACGAAAGTACCTGTTTTCTGAAACGTTTAGCTCAGTTTTATATTTTTAGATGTGGAGCAGTATACATCTGTGGGCTGATCAATGAAATCAAGCAGGAGGAACTTTTAAAGCTACTAACCTGTTTTTCAGTTTCCACTATCACAGCGTCTTTGTTTTCTTCAGACACAATAACACATGTACTGAAGGATGACTTGAGCATGTTAATCACCAGGTCATTGGAAAGAATATCCAACTTTTTCACTTGATCTCCAGTCACATTGGTAGACCCAGCAATTCCATAGCTAGAGCAAGTGCAAGAGAGAGCATTTCATGAGAACGGAGCACTGCATCTTCTTACGTGCTCTGTTTCTTATGCCTGTAAAACCTCCTGTAAACATACAGCACTTTCAAATGACATCTCAGCTCTCTAAGCCTGCTTTTTATTTTGTGCCCAGTGAATTCTTGCTGAGACATGTTACCATTAGTTGTGTTTGCATATCTAGAAGTTGCTGAGAAATACAAAACAAGGGATCGCTTTTCAATAGTTTGTAAACCGTGGTTAAACACAGCCAGAACAGGCTGTGAAGGCGGAGTTACAACTCTGCTTTTTAATGAGCTTTTAACACCTACATATTTTTCCTGAATTCTAGGCTCTGCATACCCTTGAAGCTAAGAACTCATTAGAAAATTTTGTTTTAAAAGTATATGAATATATACTTTTAAAAACATGGATATATATGTGAATCTGACCACATTAGTTATGCTATATCCTCTGTATGTAGTATACTCCTGACCAGCAATATGATATGCAAATTGCAGCAGAAGAAAGAAGTCTGTTCACAGATAAATCAACCTATTTATGGTTTAATGTTGTCAGTTTTGATTTGAAGTAGTAAATGTTTCCTTGGGAAAAGAACTGAGAAATGCGAGTAAGAAACACAAATAAAATGCTGAAGGCTAATCAGAACCAAACCATCTGGCATACGGAAATACCAGGAGACCTTATGATAGGCAATTTTGTAAGCACGCAAGGCAGAGAAAGGGGAAGTTTAGCTCTTAGAAGAGAAAAACAATAGCAAGCTGAGCATGCATTCAGATAACTCTTATGTACTTCAGCTACAGTTAATTGATTAGGCTGAACACTGGTATTTCAGGTTTATGTAGTAACGCTGAACACACTACTCTATGCAATGCATTGCATTTCTTCAGTTTAATGCATAAGACAAAGAAAAAGACCTGGCATAATTCTCTGTCTTTCTCTGTCTGCTACAGAGACTTGAATACTTTTCTGCAACTGTGAAAGTGCTTTTGGAAAAAAATGTACTTTGAACACCATGCTTATGAGTGGAGGCACAGCAGCAGAACAGTTTCTGCACCTCATCTTTTGGGGACTCCTGGGAGGGGAAGATAAGGTGTGGAGCCTGCAGCTGGGAAGGGTCTGCATGTCTTCCACAGCTGTTCTGCACCTCCCCTGCTAAGCAGCACTAAGCATATAGTTGAGTCTGAGGATGGTCCAAAGAAATGGATTGCAGTGATACCTACCTGTTCACATTCCCTGACAGCAAAGCAAAACCTCACCACTGCTTATAAAATGCAGTCCCACAGGAGGAGATGTACTGCTCAAGGAGCCTTATGAGGCCAAAACCTGCTACCCCAGCACTGATGAAGGGTTAAACTCACTGCGCAGGGGATCATAAGGCAAGTCCATGGGCACAGGTGTCAAATCTGTGGGCAGTTGCCAACAGACACATATGCAAAACACAAAAGGAATAGGGCATAAAGCTTACAAATCTGATCACAGCTGGGAAACCCTGGTCTCTATTGCTAGATACAGGAGGCATATGAAAGGACTAGCACATAATAGTTAAAAATCACCACAGTTACATGCAGTCTGAGGTCAAAATGGAAAAATAGATAAAATATACATAACGTGGAGGAGTTTTGCCTTTTTTCTTATTATATTTTCCTCCACATGGCCTGTAGAGGGAATTTCTTTTTCTCTTCACAACATTTTCCATTAAGTAATGAAGTGGCCCATGCCTATCGCCTTGATCAGCACACAACTGGCCATATGAAGAATACGTAAAATACTTAGGAGGATTAGTTACCTACAAGCAATTTCAGCTATTTTACATTTCAAGAGTTCCAAATTCCTTCTGATGCATCTCCAGAACAACATCCCTCTGACTGGCTGACTGCAGGCACTGCTGTTCCTAACCAGCACACTTTCTAAAAGCCTTAGATATCCAAAGTTTAATAGAGAAACTCTAGTTGCTATGATGCACTATGAAAAAAAAAAAAAAACACTCTGAATTCGATTCAACACCTCAAAGGATAAAATGGCGCTTTGATATTAAGCAATATGCAATGGGCAATAATTCAGCCTTATTTTGCCAGGCTTTGTCTTTCAGTCTATTTGGTCTTAGAGCTCCAAGCATCCACACCTGCTGAAAGTATTCATGAAGTTTTATTATCGACAGACATTTCTCAAGGACTGGATGCCTTATACTACTGAAAAGTCATAGGACCTATGTCACTTGAAAAAAAATTAAGAAACCAGGATACTAAAGGAGTTACCTTCAGCCCTGTGCAAGAGGATGGGTTGATGTAACCCCACTCACAGGCTTTTCTGGTGAAAGAAAAACCCATTCCCATCCTCATCCCGACACCCACCACCCCGGAGGCAGTAGGATGCCCCGGACCCGCGGGCGCGGGGGTGCGGGAAGGCGCGGGGCCCCTCCCGGGACTCACAGGTTGGCAATGCCCGCTTTACGGACGGCGGTGGAGATGGCTTTGATGGCCGTGCAGAGGGAGTTGAGGAGCTGCGTGAACTCCCCGCTGCCCTTCGCCCGCCTGCCCTCCTCCATCACGAAGCGGGTCATGGTGATGACATTGGTGTCGAAGGTGGAGCGGTCCGTCATGGTGCCGGCGAGTGCGGCCGCGGCGCGCAGCGACACCGCTTCCCTCCGCGGGGCGGGCCGGGCCGGGCCGGGGCGGGCCGGG
>WBMY01015918.1:166270-192225 GCA_013397315.1 Donacobius atricapilla
TTCTTTTTTCTTTTTTCTTTTTTTTCCTTTTTTCTTTTTTCCTTTTTTTTTCCTTTTTTCTTTTTTTCCTTTTTTTTCCTTTTTTTCTTTTTTTCCTTTTTTCCTTTTTTTCTTTTTTCTTTTTTTTCTTTTTTCCTTTTTTCTTTTTTTTCTTTTTTCCTTTTTTATTATTTTTTTCCTTTTTTTCTTTTTTCTTTTTTTCTTTTTTTTTCTTTTTCTTTTTTTTTCTTCTTTTTTTTTTTTCCCCCCAAGTCTTGTCCCTTACATTGCGCGGGGAGAGGCGAGGGAGGGGTGCTTTGGGGGCATTCGTTACGTGAACGGCGCAGAGAGCCGATCGACGCCCGGGTGCTGGTAGTTGTTTAGTTGTTGGTGTCCGCAGCGGTCGCGCTCCCATGCTAACGGCCCTGGAACTGTGCCCCAAATTCAGGCTGGTTTCACCACCTGGTTGCAAAACTCTGTATGTGCCACCGCCGGTTACAGCGCACAACCTACAGTGCAAGGTTAGTATCTGCTGCTGCGCAGGAATGCTCTCATCCTGACTCTTCAGTACCGGAAAAACATATTCAGTGACCGATTCCATCAGGTATTGACTTAGTTTGCGGAGATGATGTTAACCCCACGTGTCACAGCCTTATCCAACACCATAAAAAAGCTGCAAGGAAACAGTCTCTGAAAGCTGGACTCCATGAGACCTTTATAACACATTCTCCAAACCTGTTCAATAGAAAGACATAGGCTGAATCCCACTTCAAAAGCTAGAAGTTAATGCACCTCACACAAACACTGCTGCTGGGGTATCTAGACCCTCCTGAATCTCATTTCTTTTGGTTCTAGCCTTTCTGATTTTGCATCAAAATCAAGCAATATATTTTGCTGCTTATGTTTGATCAGAAAAATCCATGCACTAGTAAGGGAAACCAGGTTCACCCAACACCTGATCCTAGATACACCGTTTCACACAATAATTTGACAAACACAAACCTGAGTACAGATGTTCTACTCAGGTTTGCTGTACTAGCTATTATTTTATATTCCTGTTATCTAAGAAGATGAATATTTAAAAAATTGATTCTTTTTCAGTAGAATACATTCATGAGTTGAATAAGCACAGTCTTGAATTTTAAGTTTAAACCACAGATTAAAATCATTCCAAATGGTGTCAAACACAGGGCAAAAGTCTTTTACAAGATGCACATCTTTGCATATATATACATTCTCTCTTCATGCAAAGCACACTGTATGTCTGTGCATTAAATGCTTCAAAGGTATGCATAAATGTCTTCTCCTGAAAGTGTAAACAACTTTGGCCTAATTTCCCCATACCCAGTATTACAGACACTCCTGAAGACATTAGATATTAATAGTTGTAATGCTCTTCTGAATGAGGTATTTCAGTCTTTGGCAAGTGCTCAACAGCCCAGTATCATAAAAATGTTCTTTTAGAGGCAGGTGTGTTTGGGAAAATTTACAAAACATGGAAGTTAGCTCATTTTTTAAGGGTAAGCAATGCTTTATAACCATCTAGAGCAGCTCCTGCAATCTCAATAGTAGAGAACAACAAATAGGAAAGACCCAGTAAAATTTTGGATGGGTGCACTGAAACTAGGTAGCAGCAAGTAGTCAGAACAGCCTAGGAATATATATCACTTATGGTAACAAACCACAGAGGCTCTGATTAGGGACAATTTGCCTTAAAGGTGAAGACTCTAGCAAGTACATCAGTGATCTGCAGGAAGAGCTGTACTTCAGTCTAAAATAGTCAAGATCAGTTCAAAATATACCTAAAGTTTTGATATCTATGCCTGGGGATAACTAACCTCCTCCATCTGACCGGGAAGATATACTGTACTTAAACTGATGATGAGATTTATCTCAGTACCTTTGGGGTTTGTGAGATGAGTGGGAGATGAGTTTTACTCCTCCAGTCCCACTATGGAAGCCAAGTAGAAACAAGTACTGTGAACTGAAATTGCAATAATTTCAAAGGATGCTAGTTTCATAAAGTCCATCCAAATGTGCATTTTCTGCTGTGAGGAAGGAAAATTATTTTCAGCCTTTATAGCATGCCCTTTATTTTCTGTATTTGAGGCAAGTCAATAGAACATTGAGATTAATCCACCTCCACACGCCTGGCCAAGGAATGTGTGCATACATTGGTAATTTCTGGAATTTCACTATTAGTATAGAAAGTTGACTTGACAATAATTGTTTAGTATCAAATGGTTGAGGTAGACAAGCCAAGCAGCCCTACAGCAACCATACTGTTTGGTAACTCTGAAGTCAGTGTAAGATTAAAAGTAGGTTTTACATGTTGTGAACCTTTGGCTTCAGAAAACAGTAGTTAAACATTTATTGAAAACGAATCTCTGAATTTGAGAAGGTCAGTCAGTGCTGGTTGACTAAACATTGCTGAAACAGCTCACTCCTATACCGAAGAAAACAGGGACTTGTTTGCGCACAGATGACATCAACTAGACACAGTTCACAGCAAATATAAGATTACAGATCCATGTAGCAACTTTGAAACAAACTTTTCTCCCAGCACATAGAATCCCAATTACAAAATTATCTTTAAAATAAGACAAACACTGATGAGAAATCCTTCATTATAAAGGTTGCTTCTTGTAGGTTCAAATGACAGCCAAAAAGACAAAAGAAGTCAAACCCTTCACAAAGGACTTTTTCTTCCCCCCCGAAGAAAGAATGTTCACGTGGGAAAACCAGCTTTAGAGCCTACTTTTGCTGAAGAAGAACGTTCTTTGTGCAGGAGTCTCACAACTGCAGAAGTTTTGTGCTGGTTGGGTGGACAGAGGGAAAGATCAGGCAAGTTACACTGAGATCATCTGCAAGGCAATGTCACTCCACCAGAGCAGATGCTCTGTGTGATGCCATGATGACTAGGGCTGGAGCAGCCTCAAGGGGATGAATGAGGCAGATCCTGGCTGCTGCAAGAGATGGATCAGGGTGAAAAGGGGAACTGCACACATGAAATCAGGAAGATCTCTAGATGTACAATCAATCTCTTGCCTTATTTGCTTCAGAAACTGCTTCATTTCACCTATGTGAATTTCCTACGTGATAAAGGGTCCACACATAGGTAATAGAATGGAACATTGATTTACAACTCTGATAGCAAAGCACTTCACTTCTCTGGACACAGGTGAAATATAACAAGTGGCATGATGTTTAAATGTAGGTAATTATGACTACAAATTGGCTAAAACATAACTTCTTTGTGTAGTAGATGTAAAAGGGGCTTTATTTGATATTATGCAATTTAGTACTACAACTGATTAAGAAGTAGAGATGAGCTGTAAGGTGATATTAATGAAAGTGAAGGGATTTCCTGTGCCTGGTGCCCTCTTGTGGGAATGGGAACACTGTCAGCATTTCAGCGTGACACCAGCTCATGTGGGAGTACCTTTGCAGTTTCCTGGAGGGGGACAAAGCACTTAATGTGCGGACAGTAGATCCTGGAAAGAACGTCTATATGCCTCTGAAATACAGATATTGAACCACAAGNAAACAGAAAGAAACCCCAAAACCACAGTTAAAACCAGATAGGGACTTCAGTGCTGGAAGATGAGATTTTAAAACTAAGCTAAGAAGGTAATTAAAGTGCAGTACAAACCCCAAAACCAAAAACAACAACAACAACAAAANATATTGAACCACAAGTTTTAAATCTCTATGCTTTTTACTTATCCACAAGATTCTACCAGGCAAGTAAAACAAAGCTATTAAATGCAAGTTATTGTATTTGCTATCACTTCTCGCCTTGTAAAATGTATAAACTAAAAGTATTTTAAGTAATCACACCAAGTCTATGTAAAGAAAAAATAAACTAACCCCCCCCCAAAAAACCCTAAAAAACCNCATAATTATATAGTTATAACAGTTCCCTTTGTGGAAATATATAATTTCTGTCAATACATGATGTCACGATTACATGACACAATTTGTCAATGTAACAACGAACTGGAAAAACAAAAAGACTTTTTCTTACATTTAAGCTATAAAACTGCAAAATTCAAGGTTGATGGAGGAAGAGCACTTGGTATAAATGATCAAACTCCATTCTCAAACCCTAATCATAGGTTAGATTGCTGGGAGATATTTCCTGTTAATATCCTTGCAGATTTATTTGCTGTGTTAAATAACTATTTATATTGTAGTATTTCCATGTATAATCTGTCTAGGTTTTTCAGATCCTGTTCTTCAGGAGGCATTACATGGACAGTGTCACAGAGATTCAGAGGTCCAACTCATCATTTTTTTAGCAATGGTTATTTTAACTGTACATGATTCAATTCAGAATTTCCAGATAATCTGTGTTAATCAGCACAACTAAAACTGTTTTCCTGCATAAAGGTCCAGAAGAATCGTTGGCTTTTCAAGGTTTATTAACAGAGGGAGGAGGGTCTGACATGAACACTTCTAGCAGTGATATACATACCATGAAGCATGATGCAGAAATGCAACATAATATCCACAAAAGACTCCTTTTGTGTAAACACTGAAAAATATGGACAACAAATGAATGAGTAATGGTTTAGATGGTTCATCTTTATCATAAGTATTCTGTTCCATCCCTGAAACAATCAATAAACCTATTTAAAATTACTGATAACTGTTACATTTTAAAAATTAATTTTATCCATACTTTGCATAGTTTGCCACAGTTTCTGAATTCTGAATAAGCATTAGGTAATCCTTATAATCATGTTGTGATGTAGGGAGGGTGGTTAAGAAAATCAAAGGAAGAACTTTATCCTGTGCCACAGAGAAAAATTGTGACTGCATGAAAAGCTTACTGGTTACTTTGGGAATTCACTCAGTTTGAGAAAGAATGAAGGAAAATGGGATAATGATGTATTTAACTCAAATATAGAAGAATTGCATTTGTGTGTATTTTCTTTTGCTCTAGTAACCTGATATTTCTTTGGTGGTACAACTGTGAACAGCATAGAAGAAAGTGGAGAAGGGAGACACCAAGCACGTACAGGGCCAGCTCTGGAGAACTGAAAAGAAAGTTGAACACATACAGCTAGGACATTACTGCAAGTTGGTATGACTTTAAAACAGCAACAATAGGTGGGTAGAAGGAATACTTTTGATTGCTGTAGAGTCCAATTAATTGTGATAGGATTAATAAACAGCTCAAAATCCTCTTACATTAACTAGTTATTAGGATATCTATTAAATCCAGTTCTAAAGTCAGATTTTTTCTTAAAACTTGACATCATTGCTGAAAATAGTCTTTCCTTACTGATGGCAGTAGTAGCAAAAACATTTCCTTTGACAGTGAGAGCATCAGACATGCATGGCCACTTCATGCTTTCTGTGTACAGCCTTTTGCATATGAGGAATCTAGTCTACAACTGAATCTTGTAGGTGGCAGTGCAATACAGAAAAGGCAGTCATCACTCTTGCCTGAGATGTATGTTGAGCAACTTTGTCTTGACATCATATGCTTTTGTTCTTACCAATTTATCTTTGTAAAATCAAATTCACCCATCTGTAGGCTTGACATTTTCTGAGTCTGAATTTTTAGCTTGCTAGCTATTGCTAGCTCCTTTCCCAAGGGAAGGTTGTCAACAGTTTCTCTTTCCAAAACATCTCTCTCTGTATCTCAAAACAAGTTAAGTAAACAGTGTTCCCTTTCCCATAACAACTGTCCCCAGGTGTTGTTTCCTATTACTAAACCAATGGAGAGAAGTGTCAGCACGATGGACCAATAATATACCTTTTTAGCACAGCATGTTATAAAAGAAACTGTTGGAATTGTAAATAAAGCCTTCTTTCTCTTCTGACAACTATATGGAGTCAATCTATTTTCGTGTCCTACTGTAACATCCATCCATGAGTACATGCACAGGTTTAAATGAAAAGCATAATTTTTAAGACCACTCGATGTTCAGTTTCATGACTCACACACATGTTGGAAGGGTTGCATAGGCCAAACTCCAGCCCTTGCTTTGCATGGTCCCAGGGTCAGTTCATCATATGACACACGCTGATACCCCAAACACAGTATGTGTCAAGACAGGAAGAACTCAGTCAACTGGGTGGCAATGTCAGAATCAGGCTTTTGATCACTGGGAAAAATATTTCCATTTTCTCAAGCTCATGTATCCAGGCATACAGGTTTCCATTTGATTTTAGAATGTAGGTATGAGAGCTGAATGGCATATCTAGCTCAGGGTTCACCTCCTGCAGTACCAGCTAGACGTGCTGCTTAGAAGAAGGTGTGAGTCTGGGCTGCACACTTTCCCTTCCTACTCCTTCCTTACATATGTGGACTAGCGCTGCTGGAAGGTGCACCCCTGTCGCTGCAGTCCAGCTATTTTTGTGATCAATAACCTAATTGGAAGCCATAACTGAAAGACTAGTGCATTGCAAGATCCGGTGGCTCTGCCACCCTAAGAACCTGTTATATTATTAGGCAGGGCTATCCCTTTCTGTGAATCTGAGGAAAGCAGCATGAACAGAGAGAAGGCAACAAGGATACCACGGATATGGCTGAAGAAGCACTTTCTTAGCAGGACTCAGAGGAAATCACAGAATCACAGAACGAGTTGGGTTGGAAGTACAACCTTCCCGCTCAAGCAGGGTTATCGCAGAGCGCATGGCACAGGATTGTGCCTAGATGCCCTGAATATCCCCTCTGAAGGAGACTCCACAACCTCTCGGGGCAATTCTCATAAAACAGTGTCAGAAAAAAAAATGAAATCAGGTTCTCAGTCATAGACGCTTCATTTGTGAATGGAGTCACTTGGTTTATTGCTGGCTTGCCCTAGGCAAAGAGACTGTGCAGTACCCAGGCTCTGCCATCAGATGGCAATGCCTATTTGACAAACTCTGCAGAACCAAAGCCTGGCAGCTCTCCGGGGGCAGAAGAGGCTAGTCTGGGCAGCTTCATGTGCCTCTTCTTTGGAAAGAGGCAGTGAAGCTCTTAGCATTGGTGGTGACCAAGTGAACGGTGAGCAACCAAAAGGTCGGCTCTCTCCATCTATACCAGAAGTCAAGAGACTGCCACTGTATTTCAAACCTACTGCTAATACAAAATCATAATTTAAATCCTACTGGAAATGTGCATTCATTACCCCAAGGACTCTGCTCGTGCTCACTGAATACATCACAAACTCCCATCTCTCTACCAGTCCTCCCAGTCTGGTTGCTTTCAGACTGTTGCCAGTGGTTCAGCAGCACGATTAGACTTTCTGTGTTTGACATCCTTACATACAGCTGCTGGTGATGGCTGCCATTATTATTTTTAGTACAGTAGTTGTTTAGGATGAAGGGTATGATTTCATAGATGTAATTACTGGCACTGTCCAGAAAGAGAGGAAAAACACAGTCCTTGCCCTACACAGTTCACAGTCTGAGAATAAGAGAAAACAGAAAAAAAAAAGGCATATAAAGATGTCCCTGTTTTTACAGATGAGCTGCTGCAATACTTCCACTGCCATTCAAAACATTACTGTCAATTATTCACCTTTTCCTCTTTGCACGGTGCAGTCTAATGTTGATCTGTGAATGGCATTCTGCTAATATGTTCTGAATACATCACCTTAAGGAGAGAAAAATGAAAAAATAAATGCGTTTTGGGAAAAAAAAAGAAAAATAACCTGCAAGAATTACATATCTTGAGTAAAAAAAAAAAGGAAAAAATATCAGTGCTCAAGTTGTGTGAGACTGCCAAGTAACATATCCCTAACTCTTTCAGCTTACATAAACAAAGACCAGAAAACTGTCCCTGTACATTCAGTACTTCCTTCTGTTTGCAAACCCAGATTTCAGGTTTGGCCTTTTACAGGCTGAATACCAAAACCAATTATGCAGACCCCATGTGTGCTTTGTGATGTGAAACCCTCATAAGACAGAAGGAGTCAAAACATCCTGTCCTCAGCTTCCACCATGTCTTTCCACCATGCAAAGGATGAGCAAACACTGACAAACTCTAGGCACAGCTGGAAGTAGATTTAGTTTTTTTATAGGGGAAAGAAGATACCTGTTTTTATCACAACTAACAGAATTTCTCTTTCATGACACAGATACAGGCCTTAGTAGGGCATGATACCTGTTTTTTATTCATTACAGATTTAATAGCTGC
Organism: Donacobius atricapilla; assembly: GCA_013397315.1. Taxonomy (NCBI): domain Eukaryota; kingdom Metazoa; phylum Chordata; class Aves; order Passeriformes; family Mimidae; genus Donacobius; species Donacobius atricapilla. The sequence continues at coordinate 174,387 of WBMY01015918.1, forward strand.
ATAGTTCTCAAGGTGAAGTTGATGGTCTAGAGCAGAGATCTCTAAACATTTTTGTCATTGTCCATATGTGTAAGTGAAAAGTTCTTGAGTGTATTCCAATATATGTATGCTTATTTATAAATTATATACATGTAATACTATAGTAATGTTAGGCACAGTAATAAAATATCCACAAAATAAAAATTAAAAAATCATGACATAAAGATAAACAACATTTCAAAATTCTACTTTATTTAATTATTTATTGATAAAAATATGCTTTCTTCCTTCACCACAGTGCAGGTCTTGTGTATCCCATGGGGTGCAGGAATGCCAGTTGGGAGATAACTGCTCTACAGACGAAACCTGTGAGGTCTAATAGCCATTGTCTCATACCCAGCCAAGAGCATACTTCTGTTCTGATTTACACAGGATATGACGTGTCGCCCCATATCCATTTAACCTTTATGTATGTGGATGGCTGCAAGCAAAAGGTGTTCATAGATGAAAGGATTTAAAGAGCTATGTTAAGACTGACACCTACAGATTAATAAAATCCTGGGATTGCACAGAGCAGACAGAACATGTTTTAAGATATAGAAAGATGTATGTGGCTGCTTGTTTATGAAGTATTTGAGCATTAAACCGGTTGTGTGCAAGTGTTTTTTCAATGGCATTTTGGGAAATAATTCCATTTGAAATGTAATGGAGAAGTGCTTTTACAAACAAAAGAATGAGATTAAGTCATATAAAAATTGGATATTGGGAAGGGGAAAAAATGAAAAAGGGAGGACAGGCAAACAGGGAAACAAGAACGGAAGAAAAATATTATTGCACTACTTTAGAACAGGAATTAGTGCAGCCTATGAAAGATGTTCACAACAGCTGTGAAAATGTCATAGTAGAAAATGCTACAGCCGATAGTTTCTTCAATGCTAACACTGTCTTTTAAAACACTTTTTTGCAATCCCACACAGGAACTTCATTTTCCCTAATTTTTATGTAGCAACTTTATGTGATACAACCTTCAGTTCCTAAACTTGAAAACATTCATATTTAACCATAATTTATCAAGGTATACTATATTATTGCCTTAGTAATGCCAGGATATTAAAGTATTACAAAGGCAATACTATTGCATAATTAGAATTTAAAAATATGCCTTCAGAGAAACCACTGAGGCAAAAGACCTTGAGTTCCCAGTCCCGCTTCCACTCAGACAGATGTGTTAACACACTGACTTCTGAGAGAGAGCCCCCCATCTAAAGCTGGGTGTGAGATACCTGCTCCCACCCCTCATAGCACCACACGGGAATGTCTTTCGTCTGGTCACATAAACCTAGCTGAACTCTTAGAACTACTGTGAGACAGAACAGTACTCCCATGTCAGATTTTAACAGTCTGAAAGCTTTTCAACTATGAACCTAGGGCTATTCAAGCTTTTGAGGAGTAACTCCAGTTTATCGGGATTTGTCTGAAGCTTCTAGAGTCACATTTCTGCAAGTAACTTGAAGGCTGTGTTGTGAGCATCAAATCTGAAACCAAATCTTAGCCAATAGCCTCTGCATATCCTACATCGCACCACAGTTTGGCTTATAAAGCAATTCTGATATTTATCCTGTGTCATTTGATCCCCTCACATTGAAGGATAAATTGGATGAACCACACTTCAAGCTAAAAATGGAAACACATTTAAGCAACAGATAGACTTGTTGACCTCCCACATTCTTCTTAAAGACAAAAGCTGCAAATGAGCCATAGGCTGCTGTGGCAATGAAGAAATCCACTGATTGTTTTTTTGGCAACTTTCATATCTATGAATGTTTAATGATACATTTAAAGTAAAATAAACCCTGTTCTTACATTTAGCCCATTCTTTTCTTTCACAAATTTACCTTTTTCTTGTCTATAACCTAAACCAAGTAGTACTGAATGTGGAAAAGGCCTGTGATGTTCTGCTTTCACCGCCCCGCCCAAAAAAAAAAAAAAATCTCATAATTTCCAACTAATAACATATATTTAATTCACTTCAATATATTTACACTGGTGCCAGGAAATGCAGGTTCCATACACAAAGGCCTGTCTGAATAATTACAAAATTTCAGAGCAGGCATGAGTTACAGTTATTTTGCTTAATATAAAAGAATTTTGCTGCAGGTATACCCTGTTGGTAGAGATTATATCCTCTACTCAGAGTTAAATTATCTTGTCAGCAAATTTGCGTGTCCTGATTTTACATAAATTACACAAATATTTAGCAAGTGTGTTCTTGCTTCCCACTGAACTCCTTTTGTTTTAATGTTTTATATAAAAGCATTGCTATCTAAAATGGCTGGGGGAATGTATGGCATTACTTCTTAATGAAAAGCTAGACTGGGGATTCTAAAGAAAGAAATGAAACACTCATGTACCACCTTTGTTGCTGGTCTCCTGGAAGCCTTACAAAGTTGACTGGTACTCAATAGATAGGATGGTGGCAGGAGGATACAGGTTTTTTGTGCAACACCATGCACACTTTTTTTAGCCCATGTTCCATCAGCTACTTTTCTTCAGACCCTGGTCACAGCTGCCCTTTCCTTTGTAAAACAAAGCTAGGATTGGTTTCTACAGGCCAACAGGATTTGAAAAACAATGTACTGATATGCTGGCAGAGCATATCAACAGCAGGGAAAAGGTAAAGGGTTTTGTTGCTTGACTGTCTGAATAAAAAAAGAGCTCTGAAGAGATATGAAGTAAAAAAAAGAAAGATATACAAGTGAAAAATTATGTTTATTTTAAATAAGGAGAGTGTTTGAATGAAGAACATAAGTCAGTGAAATGTTGGGAGTCTCACTTTGACAGAATACTAGGCCACCTCTATACTAGGATGTATTTAAAATCTGATTTTGAGCACTTGTTTTGGGAATGTAACTGTTTCCTTGATCTGAGTTTTGACTTCAGGACAATGGGCATTCCAACTGTTGGGATAACTCTTACTTATTTTTCGGATGATCTTTGGTGTCTTGCTGGCTGAATAGCACCTGTGTGATATATTGTCTCCTTCTCTGCCAAGAAAATCTGGTAGGTTGCAATCTTTGCTTATAATTTTGTTCAGTCACTAAAGAGTATGTTCTTAAACTTGTCTGAGGTAACAGTTCTCAGTGGCATTCAGGTTTTAGTTGGTATTCTGTTTCAGATATTGGTTTCTTTGTGGTTTGAAGGGTCTCTTTCTTACACTGCCAGCCCTGTTATCTCAGTCTATTGCCCAAGTTCTTAAAAGCTTCACATCACTATTAATAATGAACACTCCACAGCTCAGACTCGATTAACATGTCTGTAAACTGGGGAAAAAGAGAGGATGTGTGTTGTTCCTCTTAGATCTCAATCTGCTCTGGAAGTTTAAGACTCAAATGCTGGGAAAAGTAATTTTATCTAGAGAAGCAAGCAGATGTACTTACAGAAAAAAAAAGAAAGTAAAACCTTTGCCAAATGAGTGGTTACTACTTTTATATTTTCTTGGGTTTGGAACATGTAGTTCTATTTTAAACCTGTTAATTTCAGTTTACACAACAAAATAAAAGCAGAAGATTGCTGGAAATGCTGATTGCTTTGAAAAAACAGACTATAGCTATGGCCAAGATAAATATGCTTTACCGAGCAAGCAGAGTAAGAACTACCTGCTAGCTATAATCAACACATGAACTAAGGTAAATAGTGCCATACTTTAAGGTCCAGCACCCTATAGGAACTTAAGGATATCTTATATCTGGACAAGAAATAAAAAATTACAATAATTAGTGTAAAGCTGCATGTTTTGAAATGAGGAGTTGTAATGCCTCATAAATCAGGGACCTTTGAGTAGTAGTGATGTAAGAACCAAGATACTTGAATGAATTAGTGGGTAGGTATATTACTCTGTTTCTCTGTATTCATTGAAAGTCAAAACAGCAAATTATCAGTGGAAAGCTCCACCCAAGTAACCAAAAAGCCAAAAGCCACTCTATGATGGACTGCCAGAAGTATCCCTTGAGCCATCAGTGTCACATTGAAACTTTCAGGGGAATTAAAAATGCAGAAAAAGGGAAGCAACACTTAGGTGAAACGAGCTGATACGTTATTACAGTTTTTCTTTACCTTACACAATTACTAACAGTCAAAAGGTCAGGTTACAAAATGCAAGAGCATCCCCTTGGCTGATTTGTTTATCTTGGGAATGCTTAAGAAGGACTGCATGGTCAGTCATAAAATTTTAAAGAGCTATGGTAAATCTCTCTGCAAATACCCACGTTCATTTTTACCTTAAAGTAGTTCAGTCAAACAGAAACAGGTCACTCACCTGCAGTTATGAACCAATGTAGGCCCTGAGAGTACATCTTATTTTAATCACTCTCTTCCAAGGCCTTTTGCCTTCCAGCATACCTCTGCAAACACAGCTGCCTAATGTGCCAGTTCAGAGGTCTTTTGCTAAAACTCAACTGCAACCCACTCTTCAGCTGACTGATACTTACGTGCTAAGCAATAAGTACCAGTTCGTACACTGCATGAAACAGGAAAACTAAAACTAGAAGAAATGTCACCATGTTCTCCCTGAATTACTACCAGCAGAGATCTCACATGCAAACTAACAATTACATTTACAAGAACAGCAGAGGATTGAGTGATGTTTTTCCACTGAAAAGGGTGCTTTTAAGCATTAACTCTTTTTGGTTAAACTTTCAAGGATAACTATTTGTGAATGAAATTGCACAAAATTGCTGTCATTTTTTTACTCTTTCTTTAGAAATATAAAAATGCATAACAAGAAGGTTTCTTCTTGGATTTCCATAGAATTCCCAGGTTATATGAGAGTTTCAGTTCCCTCCCCAGCATCAGTGATACAGATTTATATGGGTATATGACAAAACAAGGTGACTCCCTTTACCTTAGCATTTACAGTCTGTGCCTCTTGTCCAGCAGTCAGAAACAACAGGAACTGATTTTTATACAGAAATGTATTTCAAATTCTGTCAGAATGGCTGTGCAATGACCTAAAAAGATGACTATATGTATCAGGTGTATTGGTTTGTGGGCATTGGATGAAAAGGAAAAGCCAAGGTAAAGTAGTTCCCCCACCTAGAATTTAATACTGGAAAGTTCTCTGCCTGACTGATCAAGTTCAATTTCCTCACAGTTGCACCCCACAGATAACAGTTACCAAAGGGACAAACATCTACAAGTACCTCCTCTGACACCTGCAATCTACAGACCACATGCTTATTTCTAACATCCAACAGAAAAATGATGTTGGCAATTGGCAATGCAGATGTTGTGCTATCTGCATGCAACAGCAGAGGTCTGAGTAGGCAAAAAAGCTTTCAATGCTCAATTCTCATCTCAATGCAGACCATCCCCTGTGGTGTGGAGAGGGACGAGGCAGCCCATCTGACTCCAAGGGAGACATGGAGAGCAGTGAAAGGAGTGTATGAGAGAAAGTGAAAAAAAAATCCCTATATAATGTCACATGACTAATCATGGAAAATTCAGGAGCATAAACGTAATAGAGATGTCAGTTTTATTAATTCCCTCATATACAAAAGAATGTATATCATGAAGTACACTAAGCTGTGGAAAAACAGAGGGTCAAGAAGTGTCATGAGGTACCAAAGTTGCATATGAATCCAACAATTAAGTAGCGCGTTTGCAATTATTTGCTCCTGATACCAGTGTACACTCAGTGGGTTGCAGGTTAAGGAATCTTATCACTCTGTTCATATGCTGCCTGGAAAACATCAGCTCCATTCTTTACCTTTGTTCAAGTTCCTATCCTGTTAAAACAAACAGAAAGTTATGAGAGGAAACACATCTGAAAAAGGTCTTTTTGCCTTTTCCAGTGACTTTTTTCTTCTTTGCACAGGGCAGAAAAGACCAGGCCTCCAAAAGTCCAAAATGTTGCCTAGTTCTAGTGGAGACATATCCTTCTTGTGCCAGAGAAACACGGGCATGCTCACCAGAGCGATATGAACTCAAATACAGAGCAAATCTGTTAAACATGGGGGACTTCATAAAACTCAGTTTTGAATCTTGTCCTCAGGCACAAAGTTTTGAAATGTTCTTTTGTAAAGTCATTTGTTCAATTCACCTCCATTAATGGAAGCATTGTCCCACAGACCTCTGAGGTGCTTATTTTATTAAAAAACCCAATGTACAGGAAACATAAAGGAAAGGAGGAAATTAAGAGATTATGAGTGTCTTTGATTATGGAACACGAACAGATGAAAAAATAAATATATATTATGGTAATAAAGAATAAGCAAACACAGCAGTTTTGAGGTATCATGACAAGAACTTATTTTGTGGCTGTCATAGCATATGTGGGTGATCCCATGATGAACTAATGGTAAAATGATAAGTTCTTAGTATGTCACAGTTGTCATTTGCTAATATAAGCTCAACAGAACAAATTCACTACAGATGCAAGCAGATATTCTGACCTATAAATCTGAAATTTCCAGAGCTGTGCTTTACTATATTAGGCTTGATTTGGACACAACCAAGTGATTATAATACTGGCTGGAATAAATATATAGAGAATTTGCATAAGTTAAACCTGATGTTTTGAAGATTTGTTCTCTTCTTTTCTTACAATACTTGTAATACAATAACACTGAGTATTACTACAGTAGCACTAGCATTGAGTTAGAGCAAAATAAGTTTTATTTTAATGTATTTGTTTATATCTTCACTCTTACAGTCCAATCCTAGCATTAAATTCACATAGCATTTGTGAACCTTCTGTCCTCCTGGAAGGGGAACATCTAGAAACAGCTGGAAAGGAAGCATTTTTCCATAGTTTGAGTCTCTGTATGACACTGCAGTATAAATACTTAATAATAAATTAGAAGTTTCAGAGCTCCCATGACAGCTATTGCCTATTTCCAGCAGTTAGCATGGGATCTGTAGCTATTAATAACCTGTGTACCTAGGACACAGTACTGCCTGTATCTTTATGCAGATTGTTATTCAAGTTAGTACTCAACTAAAGCATTTCTGAGGAAAGTAATTTGTTCTCCCAATGTTAGTCTTTTATCGCATATTATTTAGCTCATGGATAATTATTATGATCTTAAGTATACAGTTCTAATAGTTTAGCACAATGTTGTAAAACAGGTTGAGTTGTTTTAGGATTTTCTAGGTCTGAAATTGTACTTAATTATATTTACTATAAATGTACATACTCATATACAGATTTTAAAGTGCCATTAATCATGCATAATATAAACACGGTTTCTATTGGTAGGGGATGAAATTTTAAATAGATAAGGATGGGGTAATAATTTAGTAGACATTATGATATAATAATTACAGGCACGGAGGTGATGTTAGTGAATTTTTGATTAGTATGTGAAAACTAAACCATGAGTGACTTACGCCACGGTCCTCAAGGAATCATTGCTTTGCTTCATTGTGTTTTTTATTTATTTCATGTAAAATATTACCTTCTGTGCCTTTTTATTTTTTATTAGATTTTTTTTTCTAGATCTGGGGGCTACTTAGTTTAATAAAACCATTTGATTATTCTGCCAGCTTTAAGTCAAAATGATGGTACTTACTTTTACATCGAGGTAGACTTGCCTAAGTATTGGATTTTGCTTGCATTTCTGAACAGCAAACACTCAAGGATTTATTAAGATTAATTTTATCAAAGATTTAACATCCCCACAAGACAGTGTACATGCAAAAACAGTATCCTTCCCCACTGAAGGTTTTTCATGAGCTGCTATTGATGGTGGCTGCAAACCAGAACATATTCAATGCCATATTTAGCTATGATCTAGAAACATTTATTACTTGTGATGTAATTTCCTTGTGCCAGATTTTAAAATCAACTAGTCACTGCCACATAGCAAGTTAAGTCACCTCTTCCCTCAAGCACAAACTGGCAGTAGCAAACCACTACCCAGAGATGAATCTGCCTACCTTGCACCTCCTCAACCACATCATTCCCACAAGCAGCAAGTTCCCTTATGAGCTTTGACTAGGGAAAAAATATGCCTGTTTAAGTAGAGGTCCAAGGAAAATACAAAATTCTCAAGGGTTATTTTCACAGTATTTAGAACATAAAAAAGCTAAAACCCCCGTTATGTTTAGCTGCATCTACTGCATGCCAAAAAGCATGGTTACATCAATTTGATTAAAACAAGAAAAGGAATTAGAGATTCCTCAAAGACTCCCAGATCCCTCATAAAATATGCTTGTGTAGCCCACTTTGTTGACCCAATCCTCAAAATGGAGCTTGTGGGAATAAGAGAAAAGTTTCCCCAAGACAAAATCATATCATTGGGACATTTCACCTATTCAAAACAGGGCACTGAGTTTTATCTGGCACCTACAAACCAGACCCCACCCTACACAAGTCGTAAAGTCCAATGGGAAATATTAACTGTCCTTGAGAAGAGAGTTAGCCAGGTCCTCAACCATAAAGGCAAATTGTTGGATACTGTTAAAAGAATATCACAGACTAAAAAGAGCCTGTATGTCCATAGGACTTACAAATGACACCTACTTTCCAGTCTTCTTTCTTTTGGTAAGATTGTTGAAAGCTTGAAGCCCTACAACATCACCTTAATCATACAGATTACCCAGTCATGCTTTTCACCCATGCATGCAACAAAATAGTCTCAGAGCAGTACTAGAACTTTTTATTTCTGATCCTCATAAATTAAATAAGCTTATTTATTGATACTTTCAGATACCTTTGCAACCATTATTGCATGGTATTGGTGGCAAATAGATACTTTACCTGGACATTATACAACACAACACACAGAATTAATTAATTTTTAACCTACAGGTTTCAGAGAGTCATTATGGTCACTGTTTCCCTGTAAAGATTTTCAGTTCTCAAGTTATTACCATCCTATATTTACATATGATTGATATTCTCTTCTCAACTGGGAGCACCAGAGAGGCTATGACTTGCAAATTAGTTTTGGGACACAGATTCAGATCTTTTGTCTGCTTCATCAAACTTAACCACAGAAACTTAGTATCAAAGAAGCACAAGGCTTGTAAATTAGGCAAATCATGAGCAAGACAGTGGTAATTCCAATTACACTTATTGTTCTCAAAGGTAAAACAAAGATTCATAAAGAATTTGATAAATCACTGTCATGGTTTAAGCAGCCCAGACTAGCACATTCCTAGACAATTATTTAATTTTTATTAGTAAAGGCTGAATTACTTGAATTAGCCTTAATACTATTCCTAAAGTATATTTATTATGGATGTTGTAATTTTCTTTCAAATATTAAAATATTTCACATTATCACTGCAGAAAGTGAATCATGGTTTAGGAATTGAACAGTTCCTCTTAATTGATGTTCCTCTTCTAATTTTAGAGTAACTTCAGAAAAATGTTTCCAAATTTGCAATATTTACAAATTACATGGTATGTGATTGATGTCTTCAGTTAGTTAGTTATGTGCATGTTATAACATTATAAAACATTATATGTTTGTTTTGTGTGTGTCACTTCTTGGTAGATCATGAATACATCATCACTACAGTCTAACTCATGGGAATAAAACCCCTAATACATTGTCTCAGTTGACAAAAGTTATCTTTCAAAATTTATAGCTGCTAGTAGTAAGAGTTAGAAACAGTTAAGTAATTTATGGTATGTAATGCATATATTATAGAATGATGTGTTGAACAATAGGTCCTCTTCTGGAAGCTACAATGTACACTTTTTGGAAAAAGTATCATAACACTGGTCTTGTGAAAACTGAGTTTGTTACATAATATGAACACCTTTTCAAGAAATTGTTTTTCAGATCATCCTCTTTCACACAATACAATGTTTTGGTTTGAATTTCTTTGGCTTGTGTCATGCCAAATACGCATATAGAATATTAGATCTTCCTCATATGCAAGTCTACAATTCACTAGACACATATCAAATTAGGACAAAACCTTGAGTGCTGTGAACGAAATGCTGATTTTTTTTTTTTTGATTTTTTTTTTTTTTTTAAAATTTGGCGCTTCAAAGATTTTTCCTCAACACCCTGGTGCTGAGATGATAGACTGATTGCCCAGAACAGGCACAAGTTGTGCCAGAGACCCAGTGCACACTCCATCAACCTCCCCAAACACAGTTTTCCAAGAGCTGATAAAAGGATTTTCACAAACAGTTGATCCAAAATGCCACTCTGAGTTCTAAATGGCTACAGCTTTATTTGATAAAAAACATACATGCATTTCCCTCACTAAAGCTGGCACAGTGTTTTTATACATCACCCATCACCCTGATATCTCAACATTTTTAAAATGTTTTGAAGTAGAAGTTCTGTCTTCACTCCATGTACTCTCATCCTTGTCAAAACATGGAGTAAGAACCTCAACTAGAGACAGTAAATAACAACTTGTTCACAACTCAGTTCCTAGGGTAGGAAACGTGGTGAACATGCTGATGAAAGCCGAAACCAAAAATTTGCTTTTTTAAAAAATTAATTCTTAATGGAATCACTTTATTATATTCTCAGTCCAGATCTTGGTTCCCAGATTCATTTACCACAGGGCAGTTAAGAAAGGGGGAGATGACTTTGTCACACTCCTATGCTAAGTCACTTTATAGTCAGTTCAGTCAGTGCCTTCTCAGAGCGGTGTGTGAATACTGAGACAGTGCTTACTGGCCTGAAAGAGACTGAGAGTTTTACATAAATCTTTCTGTCAGGCTCTCCAGCTTCTGTCCTTACCATACATCCCTGAATAAGGTTTCTTGTATATTTTGAACCAAATTATGTGGGAAGCTGAATGTCATGTGACTGCAGGTCTGAGCCCTCTACCATATTTATTTTTTGCATTGTCTGAAAAAACTACACAGACTGCAGCCAAAAATTTTGATCCATTTCTGTAGCTTCTTACGGCTATGATGGACACAGCGGCTGATATGCAGGGGCACAGATGGCTGGAAGGTAGAGGATGCCAGCAGAGCTGAGGGGCTGTGTTTTGGACACCCTTTGCACCTCAGTGGCCCCAAAGCCAGACATTGGGTCATTGGCTCAGAATACTAGACCTTGTCACCTCTTCTTGTGTAGAAAAAGGAGGATACACACTGCAAGGTCGAGACATCTCCAGGCAACAACTGAGATTTATTTCAGCACTGAGCAACCCGTATTCTTAAGGAATACAATCATATTTCTTTCTGATATGTAATGGGGGTTGGAGGGGTTACAGTAGCACAGGCCATTCCCTGCAGCCATTCTCCTCCAGTTATGCGTCAGAAGCTTTATATCCAGTCTGTCATACTATAAAATATTCTCTAGACACTCATTTGTTTATGTCTTGCTCTACCCTGTAGCATTTTTTTGTGTTCCTGGCCTTTTCTTTCATTTTGGTAGTGGCAAGTCACTATAAAATTATGCATAAGTTTACTTAAATTCTTTGTTTACATTACATTTGGAGCTCGGAGAGTGAACAGGAATTTTTAATGATAATTCAGTCCATTCAACTTCCCCTTGGTGTACTAGCTGGGAGGATTCACAATGAGCTGATCTCTCCATTAAGCATAACGAAATCCACAGTCTCAGGGGCAACAAATAATTTTCTTGTGCTTGATGAGAAAGGTTTTCTGAAGGCAAGACTTTTCAGTCTCTTTCTCCAATGTTTAAAACTACATTAAGATCTGATGAGGCCAAACTTGTATCAAAGCATGAGGCAAAACTAAGACAACCATAATGTGGGGCATTCATCTGCACAGCGGGAGAAGAACCACTGCAGCTGAATAATAGACTGGGAAAAAAATTATTTTAAGAAAACACAACCTAAATTAGATCACAACACTCCTGTGATAATAAAGCCATAGAAAAGTATTACATTTAGCAGCTTTAACACTAATACTTGAAAGTGATGAGCAGTCGTCACTGAATCCACACAACATTTGATCCTAAGATCAGGGGTCCACTTTTATTTTTATATTTGCTTCCAAAAAGGTAACTTAGTGTGAGATATATCTCTGGAAACCCAGGAGTTCAAATGCTGTATGTGTCCGGCTAACACAAAACACAGCATCAAATTTAATTTTTATCTTCTTCTTAATTTTTTTGTTCCTTTTTACTGTTTCAAAATGTGCAGTCGGGCAAGGTATAATTTGTTTTTTCCCTACCTCTCCTGGTGCTTCATGGATCTCTCCACCGCTAACTGCTTTACAGGCTTCCACATATGGTATACTTTAAACATTGATTTTGAATATTTCAGAAATCACTTGCAGGTAAGTCTCCCTTTATATACTGACAAAGTGGGACAGTGTCTCCCAACTTCAGCTTCAGAAACAATTAAAGCAGAAAGGGCTTCCTTAGAGGATGATAAAGCTCAGCTGCAGCAGGGCCATCTGACCACTCTGAATTGCACAGGAAAATGCACCAGTTTTAATGTCAAGTAGCATACCTGACAACTTCAGTCGGAGAGATGAGCAGAGATTAACCATCTGAAATTCATCAAAGGCAAATGCAGGGTCCTGCACCTGAGGAGGAATAACCCCAGGCACCAGCACAGGCTAGGGGCTGACCTGCTGGAAAGCAACTCTGAGGAGAAGGACCTTGGGGTCCTGGTGGACAAGAAGCTGTCCATGAGGCAGCGGTGTGTCCTGGTGGCCAAAAAGGCCAGCGGTGTTCTGGGCTGCATCAGGAAGAACATTGCCAGCAGAACAAAGGGGGTGATCCTGTCCTTCTACTTGACCCAGGTGAGGCACATCTGGGGTGCTGTGTCCAGTTCTGGGCTCCTCAGGACAAGAGAGACATGGAGCTCCTGGAGAGAGGCTAGAAGAGACCTACAGAGTTGCTCCAGAATCTGGAGAGTCCTGCAAGGACAGGCTGAGGGAGCTGGGCCTGTTCAGCCTGGAGACAAGATGACTGAGAGGGAATGTCATCAATGTTGGTGACTATCTGAAGAGGTGTCAAGAGGATGAAGGCAGGCTCTGCTCAGTGGTGCCAAGCAATGGGACAAAGGCAATGGGCATAAACTGAGGCAGAGCAAGTTCCATCTAAACATGAGGAAGAAATCCTTTACTGTGCAGATGACCAGGCACTGGAACAGATTGCCTGGAGAGGTTGTGGAGTTTCCCTTGCTGGAGACATTAAAAAACCACTCGGATGCATTCCTTCGCCATGTGCTCTGAGATGACCCTTCCTGAGCTGGGAGGCTGAACCACATGACCTATTGTGGTCCCTTTCAACCTGATTCACTCTGTGATATCTAGTGACACTTTTAAGAGTATATATTCTTTTTCCTAAATGTGTGGCATTAGGGGGAAAAAACCCATGACAAAACAAGTCAAGAATTTGGTTGTAAGGACTCCTGTGAAAGCCATCAAAATAAAATAAAAAAGACTGAGGTATCCAAGTTTCCAATGTTTTAAAGATGTTTCATGCATACCTGCTTTTATATCACCTTGTCCACTGTGCTTTCTTACTCACTCTTTTGTTTCCTTTATAAAATGTATATACATTTACTACAGTTCTTACTTACATACTAGTGTTACTACTGTGAAGATGTGTGGGAGATCCTTGCTGCCATCACACTATTCCTGCTGCCTCTTTGTTAAACCCTTTCCCTTGATAGGAAGGGTGTCTGTTGTTTCTTTACATTGTAACTCTCTAAAACACACCATGCCTCTTCCTCTGTCATGGTAGAGCTTTTAGCTTAACTGAGTTTTAGGCTCTATTGTCACAAACAATAATTAACAGTGTAAGGCAAGCCATATGCTCAAAGAACTTTGAAAGCACCCGACATCAAGTTTCAAAATATTACCAAAATTGTGCACACTTTTCATCAAATGCATCTTCAACATAATTTCTCAAATATAGTCTTCAACTAATATTTAACAGCATAGTTTGCTGTGCCAACAAAGTGCCGTACTCATACCATTTCTTTTTGTGGCTCTAAAGAGGTCAGTTTTTAACATGGGCTCATGCTATTCCAGAACAGCACGACCTTGTAGTGTAGTTGAAAAAGAATTTATATACCAGCTCCAATCTGCTTTGACTTCACAGGATGGAGGAAATACCAGTTACAAGATCACACTAATTACAAGATAATGGGCATAGTAATTAGTATTATCAGCCATGCTAGTTAATGGCAATATTAGTCACTCCAGAATACAATCTTCATGCCTTTTATTTAATTGTCATTGGCATCTTGTGATCAATTAAAAGGTGGTTTGTAGATATAGTTTTTAATTGTGAGCAGTCCAGACACCACTTGTTAGACTGAGTTTTGTTCTTTTCTCAGTGTTCAAGTACTCCTTACATACAGCAAGTGCTCCAAATAATTGCCACTGCTGTCAGGTTTGGCACCAAAATACTAGTGATGAATTATTTTTTTAAGTATTCAGTAATTACATTCAGTATTTTTTCTTTTAGGATTTGTCTTAAGTACGATTGTTAAAGGTGTTAAATATGAATAGCCCTGAAATAGTACCTGAATAAGTTGTTATAAAATACCCCTTTATGTAAACTAGTTTGGTCAGAGTCACTGTAGTATTTTTAACCTATGCTTTCTTTTTGTAACAAATAAAATTCATAGTTGAATCACAAGCAGGTAACTACTTGGCTTATGTTTAATGTCAAATAAAACAAACCTCCAATATTCAAAATACCAGGCAATCCATGTTCACTTGACAAGAGCAATCCAGAGTGATTTATTGTAAATGGGAAGGATGATGATAATGTGTCATGCCACGCCATATGCATTTGGACAGATGCTATTTGTCCAAGAACAGCTCTTCTTTCAAGAAATAAGTAGATTTTGGGTAAATATAGAGGAATAAACTGTTTGGCTTATGCTCATGATGATATTCTGTTTGTTTTCCTTAGGCTATAACGGTGCATTCTCTCAGTCCCTGAAAAAGCTGTCATGTTTGCAAGTAGAAGTGACAACAGTCAATAATGATGACAATCTACAGGTCTTTAACAAAGTGCAGTTAAATTAAAGAGCTCTGTACATCACTATTACATCAGTAGGAAGCTTGAACCATATAGTGCACTGAAAACAACAAAAAAGCCCTCAAAGGCTGCTGTAGTGCAGCATTTGCTTAAGCCTACAGCCTATCTTCCTGATCAGAAAAAAAAATAGATGCCTTTTCTAGTATTTGCAAAGTGTAATTTCATTGTTTATATCTATTTATATGTATCTGCATATCTCAGATCTTCTCAAACTGAATTGTTAAAATAGTGGTTTTATCTGGATTCAAGACACATTCAATCAATTGCCAAAGTGGCAAAGTTCTTCCTGAATATGGGTAATGTGGATGCAACCTTCAGACAGAAGACCCTGTACTGGATCTGGCTATGTCAGAGATATCTCCTTATGCTCCTACCGGTGCTAGTATGCTCCAATTACTTTGGAAAGACTGAGATTTCTGACAGGTTTTGATGCTTTAAAAGCCATTTCCATCAGACCTGCAATTCACAAGGGCAAGTAGGCACTCAAATGTCATATAGGCTCCTAAGTCCAGTATTTGTGACTCTACATTTTCCGCAAACAGGCATTTGCTACCAAAAATCAGGAAAAATAAAAGAACTCTTTAATACCAGTGTAGCATTAAGAAGCAGGCATTCTTTATTCAGCCAGATGCACAAAGGGATATCTCCTCCAGAAACTGTACATGTTGAGTACAGAAAAAATTCCTGTTTGTATTCTATTTTTGCATATATATTCATTTATTTTCCCAGAATAAACATACATTGATGACGATTTCCCTGAAATCACTGATATATGTTCTTTCCCCTCTGTGCATACGTTCTTCTGTCCTGGGGGTCTCTTTGGGGGTTGCTGGTGGTCAGTGACCCCAAAGTCATACCTGACCACCTGGTGAACTGGTACAATTTGGCACACCTGAGCTGGCTGCTGTGATAACTGGATCTGATTCATGCTAACAAGATTGTAACTATATCAATATTTTAGAAAATAATAGTTATTAAAAAAACAAAAGATAAAGGGATTAGTATTAGTTATAAAGCAGATTTCCCCTTCCCCCCACCTTTTTGCAGATGTTACATGTAAAAATAGGACACAGGATGTAGTTTTGAGATAAGTACTGTCTCAAGACAGAATCGACCTCGGGATGGACAAAGTTGGGACGGTTTCAATTGTCAGACCCGAAGCTTTGGTTTTTCCCTATGACATGCAAGGCAAATTTTTGGAATACAATGCTTTCTTACATAACACAATGCTTAGTGCACACGCACAACCTGTAAGGCTATCCAGAGGACAACGAGGAAGACTAGGAGCCTTCATCCAAAAGACTACCAAAAGAAGACTGAAGACTCCCCAGCAACAAGTGAAGCATGCACCGTGAAGTATAGTGATGTAGATGTTTAAAATCGGAAATAGGAGGAAATTTATGGGAAACATTGATGAATATGTATTAGCACATAGTATATAAGTTTAGTTTGAATTGATTTGTTTTTTATGTAAGGTAAAGTGAGAAACCCTCCCTGTACCCTGGTTGGTTTTGCTTATGCCTTATCAGAACCTCAATCAGACTTAACTAATCACTGCCAGATTTTTATATGCTTGTATAAAATTATTACTCAATTAAAACTGCTGCTATATGGGACTTCATTTATAACACTACTTTCCAGTTGTTGTTCTTACAGAATAAGCATTGTGTGGTTCCACAGGCCAGTGGTTTTTGAAGAATAAGCATTGTATTAGCCCATCAGGTGCAAACAATTTTTCATCTGACAACACATTCACCAAACTAAGCCAAATCCTTCTCCTCAGGATGATTTTCAAACTACATTCCCAAGTTCCCTGGCTAGTATACTTCATTCAGCAGGGATAGAAATTCCCTGTAATCCACAGATAACAGCAACTGCTTAGTGGAAGAGAAATTTGTTTGCCATTTCTGCTGGTTAGCAAGGATCTGAACCCACATTTCCCACCACCCTTGAAAATGCCCCCAGAAATGCAACACAAAATTCTGGGAGAGATTCCCAGTTTTTGCTGTCAGTGGCTTTCTCGGTTGCATAAATAATTTAATGTTCATGGGGTTGCTTCAGTGCTCAAAATCACTGGAAATGTTTCATGGCTCTTCATTTTACTACCAGAAGTAACAGAACACCTGGGAGTCTGCACCCAGCCAGCCCTGCCACATGGAATCAGCTTAGCAGTGATGAACTGCTCCAAGAGCTTAATCATTCATTGCCAATCGAAATGAAGTCTCTAATCACACATATGATGGAAAAATAAATGATTTTATTTATGCTCTAAGCAGAGGCTACTGGGATTTTGGCTGCCTTGCAGATCAGTGACAGGGCCCTGCCTCAGGGTGCAAACCAAAAGTGTGCGTCTCCATGTGGATATTTCAGTGTGCCCACCAGGGCTGGTACAAGTGGCTGGGCAATCCTGACACTGGACACCACCACCAGCAACCACACCAGTACAGTCCCTGCCCTGCCCCTCTTCCCCCACACCCGGGGACAGGGAAATTTAGAGTCACAAAGTAATTAGGGTTGGAAGGGACCTCTGGAGATGATCCAGTTCAAACTCCCGCCTAGGCAGGGTCACTTAGAGCAGGTTACATAGGAACACATCCTTGTAGATTTTCAGTATCTCCAGAGAGGGAAACCCTGCATCTCTTGCACAGCCTGTTCCACCGTTCTGCCACCTTCAAATTAGAAGAAGTTTTTCCCTATGTTGAAATGAAATTTCTTATCTTTATGGCCACTGGTCCTCTTCCTGTGTCTGGGCACCACTGAAGAGTCTGGCTCCATCCTCTTGGCACCCACTTTTGAGATATTTGTATGTATTGCTGAGATTTCCTCTCAATCTCCAAACTAAACAGGCCCATTTCCTGCAGTCTCTCCTCATAAGAGATGCTCCAGACCCCAAATCATCTTTG
>WBMY01015918.1:192384-211981 GCA_013397315.1 Donacobius atricapilla
GGCCCTGCCCTGCCCCGGGCGCTTCGGCCGCCCCGCCACGCCTCGTGCCGGGGGGCGCTGCCGGGGCTGACAGGACTTCCCCTCCCTGCCTTCCCTGAGGAGCCGAATGGCTGCGCCCGGAGTGCGGGGGAGCCGTGGAGGGGGCAGAATGCAGAGCAGTAAGGCAGTGTGCGGGCGGCAGTCGCTGCTGTCCTTTCTCACGCAGCTTGGGTCAATGGCCTTCTTGTGCACCTCTGGTGTCCTGAAGGAACTTTAAACGTTGATCTGTTCGACCCTTTTAAAGCTGATTAATGAACTGTTCCACTCATTGGCCTCTTTAACACTGGAAACATGTAGGTGAAACTCCTGTCTTAATAAACGATGGTGTGTAATTCATCTGAGGATTTCAGCTTAGTTGTTAGTTAGTTCCTTTACTCAGGATAATGCTTAGATATTGCAGAAGTCTAGTTAAATGGCTGAGGTGGCCTGACAGTGTCAACATTGTAAAGACTTTTATTGATTCCAGCCTTAGAGATTTAGTTATTTAACATTGTAGCTGGTATTTATTAACAACAGCTGCATTAAGTTGAAAACAGTTATTCTGTTTCAGCACTGACTTTATTTGTTTCCTATGTATCATAATCATCAGACATGCATGCTGCATGTCCTGAAAGTCAGTCACACACTGTCTTTCCTTGTGTATTTCATATGGAAATAAAATCCATAAAAGGTAGTCAGTTCTGTGCCTCTTTAATGCTGTTCAGCATGTCCATAGAATCACTGACTTTGGGGGGACCACTGAAGACCACCTAGTCCTTGTACAAGAAGGGTTAGGTATAGCAAATTACCCACACCCATGTCCTCCTTGAAATCATCTTGTAAAATAAGAACTGAAAAATTCTGTCCTTACACAAATGTTGGTCATGGGGTGTGTTTTGTTTTTGCAGGGTTGTTTTTTTGTTTGTTTTGTTTGGTTTTTTTCCCATAAACAAGGGTAAATTTTGGGGCAGAAAATTATAAAGCACATATTTGATCTCTCTTTAATTATTTTAGGTATTTGGTCATTACTGTAATAAAAATAATTGTCAGTGGAGAAAAAATGGGTTAAGGGTTATATCAGGATACTCTTCCTAGCTCTTCTACCAGTTTTCAGTTATGCTTTTTCAGTCTCAGGTGTTTTTCTTTGGGAATTAGTATTTTGGGGGCAGAAGGGGATTTTGTTTTTGTATTTCTCTTATTATTTAAGCTGAAGGACAGAATTTTCTCTCTTGGCTTAATAATTTCAGCTCACAGAAATAGATTTCCCTCTCTGCTAACTTGCTGATGTAGTTGGTAAAGAAGGTCTTCCATTATGCTCATTATTCCTATAGTTTTCAGACTTAGAAGGAGACTTCTGGAATGGTACCAATTGTTTCATCAAGGGATATCAGTGATTGAGTTAATTTTCAGATCAAAGCCTTATTACGAACTGTGCTGTTTTTCTTGTGACACAGAGTGAGGTCTTTAAGCTCTTTTCTGTGGATTGTTTTATAGTAGTTTAACATGAGCAAATGTTTCTGTTAGTTTTTAAGCCTTACTTTCATCCATAGAACCCATTCTTGCCTTAAAGAGGCTTAAGATCTCTTAGGTGTTTGTCTTATGTGTGTGTGGGGAAAAAAGTTTGTAATTACCAAAAATAATGTATACGTATTACTTGGTATTTAACGAGTAAAAATATTGTTGATGGTCAAAACTGAGTTCTTAGTAAGATCTTAATGTCTTATATTGTGTGGAAAATGTATAAACCTGGATTTGGAAGAAGCTGCCTTCAAAGCAGTTTAAAAAGCATTAGTTATAAACCTCTTCTAATTATTAAAGAGAATGTTTATCCAAAAGGCACATTTCATTTTTGGGTTTCTTTAAAAACTAAGTAGAGAACATTATAGCCTTATTTCTAACACCTGCTTGTTAAAAGCAATTGAATTAACTTTTATGTACAGATGAAGAGAATCATGCTTGGCTGAAGATGAAGAGAGTCCAAACATGGCTTTATTTTCCTGGTATAAAAAACTGGTGTTTAAGTGTGTCTGGATACTGGCCAGTGGTGTGCAGGGGAAGTCTGTGTCACTGAAATTCTTCTACACCTTTTGAAGAATACAGTGAGTACGTAACACAAACAAATTGGTCTCTGTGCTTCCGAAATCCTTGTTTGTGGATCAGGATATTAGCTTACATTACCAGCTCAGGTGCATGTGCCAGGCTGTGTGCTCGAGTGACTGTGCATGGAAATAGCTGTCTCTGTTGACTGTTGGATCAAAGCAGATGATTCTGGCAGAATTGGCTGCCGGATAAAATCTCTCCAAACAGGCTTAAAATAAATTGATAGGGTTCATCTGACCATCCTTAGTTTGCTTGAAAACTCAATTTGCATAAATTTCTATAGAGCTACTTAAATGGACTGTTATATCTGGGAATGAGTTTATGTGTGGTGTGAAGAACAGGAAAGCTGAGATAGAAATGGGCACTGTCTTAGGGATTGATGGCTCCTACTTGTGTCAGCATTTGTGTATGAGTTTGTGCGACTCTGATTTTGCACAATAAAAAGCAGTGGTATGGTTTGTAAGACATCAACCAGTTTATGTATTCAAATACTTGCAACAGCTCCATGCTGGGAGTTTTCCAGGGCTTGGCAGATACCAAGTACAGAACTGTAACTGCTTGGATTGGTTGGAGACTTGATCTTCTATCGTACAGCCCTCTCTTTCAATCATTTTTATTTTCTAAAATTTTGGAAATTCATGAAAAGCGACAGCTGCAGTTGTGCTCTGAAACAAGACATATTTTGTACATGTTTCATGTTTGGCATACACCTTCATGACAAGATGCAGGACTGTATCAGGCAACTGTGTTTTGTGCCTGCCTTTCGCCGTCATGTAAGCTATGACAGTGTCACATGTAAGACAATCCTTCTCTGGCTGGTGTAGCAGGAGTGCAGTGAAATTAGTGCTTGGAAAGAAGTATATAATCCAGAGCATTCTTGATAATGTGTTTCTAGCTCCTATATTGTGAAGTCATCTGTAATGACCACTTATCTCTTTTTTCAAGGTGGGTTTGTTTGGGGTTTTTTTAAGTTTGTAAGCCTTTCACTTGCTTCCACCTAGTACTGCCTCTGATGGATGTTTCAGCAAGTTCAGAGGGTTTTCTAATTTTCCCATCTGGATTATTACTGTTAGAGTGGAGTTAGACTGGAGTAGTTAGCTATTAGCATTCAAAATAACAGCTTCTGGAATAATGAAATATGAATATCAGGTATTATAATTGATCACTCCAGTTTTTAATGTGCTGTTTACAAGTTTAACTAGACTCCTTTTTGTAACAGTTCTTCTCCTCACCTTCCTGGTTCACTATTTGAAATGGGTATTCTGGGTAGTTCAGCTGTCCCTGGGGTTTTTTTTTCCTCAACTTTCACTGGACAGAATTACATTTCCAAGTTCTTCCCTATCTCCTTATTTCCTTTTTCATTTTAGCTGTAAAACCTGAGACAATGCGTTACAGTGTATTTTCTATCAAAAAGAAAATTTTATTTTTCCTGTAGATATTTTTAGGAAGCTTTATCTTGTCTACTTTGCAGCCATTTTTTTACATTGCCTGGAAACTTTTTTCTCATATTTGCTTTCAGAGACCTGTGTTTCTAATTCAGGCTGATGCTTTTTGTATTGTGTGGAAAGCAATATTATATAAATATAATTCCCCAAAGGATCATATCTCTCCTGTTTGCCATTCTTCGTGTCTTTTATGCAACTCTGTTACATGCTGGTGATCAAGATTGACTCTATTAATGTTGGCCACCATCTGCTGTTGTTGTTTATTCTTTTACAAACATCTGTCTTCTAAAATATTAAAACATATAACCAAGTAATCAGCTTTCCCTGTAATTTTATTACTTACTTACAAAATGTACTTACAAAGTACGTTCAATAAGAAAGATGCATTGAATTTAAGGTCTGTCTTTAAAATATACTAGTAGTTTTTTACATCTCTGCGTGTGAAAGAAGTATGACATGAAACGCTGTTTATGAAATGATCACCAGGGCTTTGTAGCAGCATTAGAATCTCTAATTTTTTTTTTTTTTCTTGCCTGGAGTTCAGCTAGTGAACCTCCTTTTCTAAAGGTAAAGTGCATTAATTGCACAAAAAATGAAAACCAGATACTCATATTATGGGTGTAATATAGCAAAAAATATTACAGAAGGCAATGTTGAATAAGAGATGTATTTCAAAAAAAAAAAGTAAAAAATAATGTATCTTTTCTGTGATGCCTGTTCCTTGAAATATGTGTAAGATAGTGAAGAACTTACTGTACTTAATCTGAGGAATATTTTCTCCGAACAGTGTATTTATGAAGCGGTACACAAAGCTCGAATATGTGCAGAGAATTTTCAAGGTGTACAGCAAGATCTTTACTTCAGGTGGTGAGGTAGCATGTTTCCTGTATTATGTCAACACCATGATTAGAATTTGTTCTCTTAACCTGTTAAGGAAAAATGAAATACAGAATGAATGACAAATGCTAGACTGAATTAGTTATATGATTGTACACAGTTTCAGAGTTTTTTACTCTCAATCTGTACTCAATTTGTCATAAAAAATGTAGGAAGTAATTCTTCCTTTGTTCACCTAGGCTTGAATGATTCTTCCTCTGTTTACCTAGGCTTGACTTGCAAACTTGCATAGCATTGCAGCTCCCACTGATTCTGCTTAGGATTTCAATAGCATTTATCCATGTATTTGAATGTCATAAAATTAGCAATGCTGTTCATGACAATGCATCTGTTCATCCATCTCATGTCAGGTTAATTTTTATGTAACATGACTTTGAGCCCAAATGAAACATTCGATTATATTTCTACCTCCTAATTAGATGACTGTCACATATGTNACTTGGCTTTATTTCAGGTTTGCTTTAATGTGATTCCTGTGTTATTTGTTGTATTGCTACAGAGGTTGTGTGCATGGTCATTCAGTGCCCTGATATTTTACTTTTTCCATGATAATAAAAAGGCTGTCTATTTAAGTGTCCACTGTCTATTTCAGCATCCAAATAAATGGTTCATTCCTGTCTTCTCGAATAAAACTGCTAATTTCCCAAGGTGGTTGAGGTCCAATATTTGATAAGCCAACCAGAGTGTGAAGGAGAAGTATCTTGTCTGGGACACAAGCATTTATCCATGTATTTGAATGCCATAAAATTAGCAATGCTGTTCATGACAATGCATCTGTTCATCCATCTCATGTCAGGTTAATTTTTATGTAACATGACTTTGAGCCCAAATGAAACATTTGATTATATTTCTAGCTCCTAATTAGATGACTGTCACATATATATATTAAACTATCTCTACTCAGTTGTTCTAAATTCTGGATAACCTTACCTTTTTTTTTTAATTTCCCTCACTGTAAATGCTGTGTGTTTTCAAAAAGTACATCCTTTTACTATCAAATTTCTTGCTTATAAAGCAGGTTAAATAAAACAAGATTAAAATGCACAACTGTTTTGTAGGTCTATTAATATTTGCTTTAAAAAGAAATCTTGAAAATGCATTGTGTTAGCATGGATTATACTTCTGTAGATTTTGAACTGTTGTAAGTCTGAAGTTGGGAAAATAATGGTTTAAAGGCAGTGTATGTTGTTCATATTTTATAATGATTTGTAATTTTAGAGAGTAAATTTTATTGCCTATGTGCTCGGCTGATTTACTGCATAGAGGGGTAACATTACCTGCACACAAGAGGGCACACAAAGTCCTCTGGAATATAATTACAGAAAACCTGTTCAATTAGGTTAAATTAACGTCTGTAGAGAAAATAATGAAAACGCATTTTGAATGTAGTATTGGTTTTAATGTTGACTGTGTTCTGTATGAATGTTTTATGTATGTGCCAGAAAACTTAACTAATATTATGTTTAAGTCCGTTTGGTTTAGTTTAGTAAATACTGGGAAATTCTGTGGCTTAAGATTATTATTGTTGTTTAAAGTGGCTTAAAGAAAAGAAAATACTCTGGGCTTCTACTGAAAGTGTAGAGAACACTGTTTCATGGGAGTATATTTTGGTATTCTTATACTTAAAATTGTATATTTCCGTTCTTATTCTTTGTTTTCTCATTCCCTTTTCATTTAGTGTTTCAGTTCAGTAACAAAAAAAGCACAGCTCTATAGAGTACAAAAACAGTCAATTTTTACAGTTTTAGAAAACTAGCGCACTATGATTGCCGGCTCCAGCCTTGGAATACATGGAGTATAGTTGTATTTGGAAGACAGCTTAATTTTTTTTTGCTTTCTTTCCTCCATGCCCCTCTAGGGAGGGGCTGCCTACATCTACTCTACACACCCAGTCAGGACCTGGGGTATAGCAAGTAATCTTCCATAACTGCCTCATCCCAAGGATAGTCTCTCCTCCCTACAATTGTGTGGATAGGATAGTACTCACATTTTATAAAAGGTGTAGGTTTTATATTATAAATATTTACGAATTAAAAATGGGTTTGTGCAAAACAGAGTTTGAATGTTAGTTAAGTGTTGGGTTTTTCCCCACTAAGTCACTTTATTTCTCTTCTCTGTCACCAATAATTATGTGACCTGCTAACAATCATGACGTTTTGGTAGTCAGAAAAAAAGCCAGGCAAGGTCAGGTTCAGTCCACAGCATTACACTCATCATAGATGCATTGCTCATGTTGCCTGAATTCACTGAGCTATTTCAGTGAAAGAGAACCTTCTGATGGGAGCTTGTTGCCCTAGTATGTTTGCAGAAGTACTGAAAGATTGTTAAAAAATAAAAGGAGGGGTTTTCTCAGCTTGCCTTCAAAGACAGCCCTGAAAGAGCTGTTTCTAACAGCTAGAAGGCCACTGAGGTATGGCGACACCTGCTATGTTTTTGTGCTTTGTGTGACGCTAGTTTAGGGAACTGTATGGGCAGCTTCTTGCCCTGAGTCTTTCACTTAATGATTGTAGCTTGATAGCATTCCCTGGATTCCTACTAAAAAGATATAGCAAGTCTTTGGGGAGTCTGAGTTTCCCTCTGTGCCAGCTCCGAGAACTATATAAAAATTGGCTTTGGACAGCAAAGTCTATGATGAAGTGTAAAACTGTGAAATAATGTCACAATGGATGTCACAAATCTGTTCTCTTTAAGGCACCTAGAAGCAGGCCTGGCTGCCTATCATGGTGAGTATCACTGAAAAGCCAGGGAGAGAACTGTCTGTATTTCATCCTCTGATATCTATTCCTCATCTAGAAAGCAAATAGAAAGGACTTAAGTGGGCTAAAAGTACATGACTTTGGCTCAATGGTCATAGCAAAACAAAGAATGCATGTCATTTTAACTTTGTGATGAAGTTCTGCCTATTGTTGCAACAAATGCTGGTACATTTTAATATTTTTGTGCCTTTACATTTATTTACATACTTTCCACTGAAAAGACCTTTTGTTCTCTGTAAGGCACTATTCTGAGTGTTGTGAGTTTCCAGCTATAAAAATGTAGTTATAAACCTTGCGTGTTTAATTATAGATTTAAAAAAATCTTCATGAGCAATCTCAAAGGAATACTTGGAATGCACTCCTTGTAAATTGGCTCATTTTCTTGTAAGTGCTGATATGAGAGTGGTTTTAATGTGGAAGGTGTATTAATCTGTGGACAAGCACAGTATATAGGAATTTATTATTCTAAAAATATAAGACCTATGAGGTGTTTAGATTTACTCTTGTTATTTAAAATCCCAGTAGAAATATATCACTGTCTTTTGATTGGTTGTTTCTATTGGTTTATAAAAGCTGTCTAGAAATACTTTCATTTGAGTTCTTATCTGAAAAAGACAGCCACTGGTCCTTGGCAGCAAATCCTGAAGCCAAGCAGATGCCATTCTAGCCTGATACCATAGTGTGGACATACAATCACCCTTTAGCTGTACTATTGTTCTAAAAGGCAGCTGGACTTTAAATAGATTTAGAATCAGTGCATTTCAGAAATGGTTGTAAGATGATTTCCTTTCTTTTTTTTTTTTCCTTCTCTTTAGAGTGCAAGAAGTGGAGAAACTACAGTTTCGAAATTGCAATATTCTAATCTTATTTAAAATTATTTTTGGCACTGGGAGGCTGAATATTCTCTCTCTGGAGTCATCATATATCAGAATTGTGTAAGGCTTTGTAAAACTGTTTCCCAGTAGATGAACATGGAGACACAGCTAGATCCCATGAAGGATGACTTGCCCTTAATGGCAAACACTAGCTACATGCTTGTAAAGCACTATGTGTTGGACTTGGATGTGGATTTTAAAAGTAAAGTTATTGAAGGCAACATAGTTTTGTTCTTTGAGACTGGGAGCCAGTACATGAAGACCAGCAGTTCTGGCAAAGAATGCTGCCAGTCACAATTTGATGAAACCTGTAAAATAGGGGCGTCTGAACCCTGCCACTTTCCTATGATGAATGTGAGTAGCTGTTCATCTAAAACGGAGTATAATGATTCTGCTGTCAGTGGTAAAGAAGAGGAAGCTAATTCGGATGAAAATAGTAACCATAGCAACAACGAACAGGCTTCTGGGATTTCTAGTTCAAAGGACTGCTGTGACATAGAGAATCATGGAAACAAGGATTTTCTGCTGGTATTGGATTGCTGTGATTTATCTGTGCTAAAGGTTGAAGAGGTGGATGTTGCTGCTGTGTCAGGCATTGAAAAATTTACAAGGTCTGCTGAGCTACCTGGTGTTTCAAAGGAGCTGGAAAATCTCAGGAACTGGATTGTACATGAACTTGTGACTTTACCTGCAAATCGCTGGAAGGAACGGCTATACTATTTTACTCACTGTAGCCAGGCACCTGGCTGTGGGGAGCTTCTATTTAGTACTGGCACCTGGAGCTTGGAGATAAGGAAATTGGGAATTCAGACTCCAGCAGACTTTCCTCATGCAATAAGAATATGGTACAAAACCAAACCAGAGGGAAGATCTGTTACATGGACTACAGACCAGAGTGGCAGGTATGTAACTGTTTACTGAAAGTTTTGTATGCAATAAATTTAAATAGGTGCAAGAATGGAGAATCATATAATTGCTGATCCACTGTGAAGAGGATGAGTACACTTTTCCACAGTTTTCATTTCATCCTTGATTTGAATCCTTTTGCTGTCCTGAAGAAGAACAGATAATCTTTCTGCTCATGAAACTGGAATAGACTTGAAGATGTCAGGCCTGTTGTAGTGATTGAGTTTGCTCTTTCTGAGTGGGAGTAAATAACTTGTATATTTCAGTAAATATGTGCAGGTAATGGGGAATTATCATTTAGGGAAAGAAAAGGTATGAATGACAGGTTACTTTGTGTTCTTTTTCCTTCCAGGTTTACACAGCATAAAGTTCAATATATAAAACATTTAACAGAATTACTTCACAATTAGTCCTTTATCCGTATTGTAATCAGCTTAGAAATACCGTCTTTTCCTATTTAGTCTCTCAAAATCAACTTTCAAATTCTCCTTCATCTATAACGTTAATAACATTGATGATAGCAAATTAACTGCAAACTGAAAGAAGAATTGACATTATATCTAGTGTTAGTGAAAAGGACATGGTATTATACTGAAATATTCAATATAAGCCTTCTATAGGAGGGATACTACAATCTACTCTTGACTTCTACAACTGTAATTGTTTTATTGCAATACTGTAAGGTGTATTTTAATGGCTGTTATTTCTTTATGATGTCTAAAACGCAGGAACAAAGTTGGAAGATATAGAACAAATTTGACCTAATTGAGTATTTGCTTTTCTTACCCAATCATGAGATATATGGTTACCTTTTATTTCAGTTATATTCATGTAAATTAAGTCTTTTCGCTAGCATCTATGTTGGTGAGGAAAATGAGGCCTTTTGATTGCATTTGCGATAGTTAAGGAATTCTCCTACTAATCTGTAAGCGCCTTCAAGTCCACAGATGGCTCAGTCATGTTCATTATTTCTTTCCCATCCATTCCTCACTCCACGAGGAGTTATTTTTGGTATCAGTTTAGGAAATTTAACTCAATATAGTACCCTTATATCTGAAAATTCTGAATTTTGATTGCATGCAAAGGTAGAGCAATTGCTCTTGATCACGTGTCTCTGTCTACCTGCCCTACTAACTAATGTTAGTGACACTCACCTGGTATAGGACTCCTCCTCTATGTGTTTTGAGCATTTGTATGTTTCTTTTAACCATCTAAGTCATGAACAGTTTTGACTCTTTATAACCCTTCCACTGTAAAGCATTGTTTTTACTTCAGTGACATTTCATTGCAGTTGTACACAAATGGATGGAATTTTATGATCAGTAGGGGAGCAGAAAAAGCAGGCTTGACATGGCTCCAGCAGTTTGATGGTACAAAATAGCATAAACTGATTTATTTTCAGGCCTGTGTAGGGTATTCCAAAAACTAATGCCTGTCAGAAAATAAGCTTTCATTGCACAGTCATTAGAATCTTTCTTAGTGTCTTTTTAAAATCAATTCTGTATGTGATGAGCCCATAAACATAGTGGTAAATCTCATATTGCCATTGGAGGATTCTTCAAATTGTTCCAAATGATGTATCTGGTGCTTTTTTTCAGATGTCAAATCCTTTGCCAAAGGAGTCTATATTGTGGTTCCACCCCTGAAGAAAGGAAACAACAAAGTACACACATTGTGTAACCACTTCCAATGTTTCCTGTAATTTCACACTAGTACAATGTTTTGACATTTAGCCTATGCACAATTTTATCAAGACTTCAATTTTATTTGTTTTAAAGAACGATGTATTATAATATGTGAAAAACCCCAGTGGAAACGAAGCTTTGTGGGATGAGTTTAGGCAAGACCAGAT
Source organism: Donacobius atricapilla (assembly GCA_013397315.1). Taxonomy (NCBI): domain Eukaryota; kingdom Metazoa; phylum Chordata; class Aves; order Passeriformes; family Mimidae; genus Donacobius; species Donacobius atricapilla. The sequence continues at coordinate 203,234 of WBMY01015918.1, forward strand.
ATGTGTATACAAACATGTTATCACAGCAGGACACACTTCTATTTTTCGTAGAGGAACTGAACTCATGGAATTTCAGTTTTCCCTGTCTGAGCTTTTGGGGCCAAAAAAAAGCAACCACTGAGCTGACTTGTGCTAATGGAAAGAGGGAATGAACAAAAGTATAAAGCTATGACCAGGAAGCCTAACAAAATATACTTGATGAAGGGGATACTTCTTCTCTAAACTTGGATGCTAGTTCCTTCCATCACTGGTGTGTGTACACCTCGTTCATAACGCATATTAGGGAGCTAATCTAATTGAAAGCAAGTAGAGGTGGAAAGAGAATAGGAAAAGAATAAAATGTGTTTGGAAAATAGTACTGATGTTAGTTTGGAAGGTAGAGTTATTTGCTACAAATTAGAAAATGTGTCACGAAAATAGATGTTTGTTTTTCAGTGGCATAAGTTAGCATTTTTCTGTGCTCTTGGAAGTTGGAAATTCAGAAAGGGAATAAAGAATTTGGTTTTCTTCATAGGCAAAGTTTGGTAAAATAAGATAGTCCAGAACCCTGGTAGTTGACAGACAAAATCCTAAGATGCAATCCTCAACTGTGGGGAATCGCTACTGTTATTTTATTTTTGTTCCCAGTAATGGGAACATGGGAATATAAATATTTGAGCAATTAATGAAGCATTTTGAAGTTCATTGGATTATTCATGTGATATGCAGTGACTACTAAAGACTGACAAGTTATAGGAGTAGAATAGAAAAGTAAGACAAACAAAAAACAAGCACAAACAAATGAGAAACCCAAAAAACCCAAACCGATACCAAACAAAAAAAGCAGGCAAACACTGAGTACAAAATAAATTGATTTGACATTCCTGAAATGTGGAAGCCAACAAACAAATATTTGTAAAAAATTTAATTCTCTCTGCTGAATTAGTTGTCCTAACTAAAAGGAAGACCATATGGGTAAATATTCCCAGGTGAACAGCCATGAGGACTTTGGAAAAATCAAGTACTAGTTGTGGTAATGTTTGGTTTTGCCCCAGAGGATTAGCGTTGTTCAGTAATGTCTCTGATGGAAATCTGATCCATGCAATTGTAACTCAGCAGTAGTTGAGCTTTTATGGTAGAGACTTGTGACCTTCCTGTGTGTGTATTCTAGCATTAAAATGTCTTTGGGAAAAAAAGAAAAGTTACTGGACCAGAGGGCTTAGAACTAAGCCCGTAGGAGCAGCTTAGCACTCTGCAAAATGGTATGACATTGTAAAATACCTTATGGTCTGCAGGTAAAAGTGCTCTCTGAGAACAGGTGACATTAATGTTCCCAGTAGCATCTATTCTCTGTAAAATTTATATTGTATCTGACACAGCATTATAACATTTAGTTTAGCACTATTCTGCCAGCCAGTTTTCTCTGTAATTGTGGCATTTCCCTCTACATTATATGAAGATGCCCTATACTGCTCCCCTATACCAATGGCACCTGGCAAAACATTCTTCACAGTGTATGGCAAATCATTGGGAAAATGTGTGTAGCAGCAATCACTAATCCCACCTTTCTTCTACTAGGATCTCTTTTTATAAATCTGTGTATTTTGATAAAGTTTTCATGAATGAGAAGTCACCTTTTCATGCCTTCTCAGCACATGTTTTAGGGTAAATAATAAGCCCAGTAGCTCTTAACTAACATTACTAGGAGGAAGCAGGTCTTTCTGTAAGGTGAAAAAATAGGTTCTTAATTTTTCCTATGAACTCACTGCCATGCACTCTTTGTTATTATGGGAGAAAAGCCAATTGTTTTATGTATAGCCAGAGTTGGTTACAGATTCAGTTTTAGGATTTTAATTCCATCTAAGTTAATTAAAAATCCATGCAGATTAATGGTCTGTCACATTTAGCTGTACATAGTCTTTTACTGCTTAAAAGATAACCAGTTACCTAATCTTCATTTCATGTGTAGGTCCTACTCTATTCACTCTGGTACATGATGGGGGAAGTTAGATTATTTATTTATTTATTTTTTATTAGATTATTTTATTTATATATTATTTATAAACTACTTAAACTGCAGCTTTTATCCCTGTTTTGCTGGAAGATCAGTTCGCCTGCATTTGGTAAGCCGCAGTAATTTAAATGTGCCAAGACAGCTCTGGATCCAATAGCGCAGATAGCAATGACAAGAGGGCAAAAATATCTTTGGAATACATTTCATCTGTGACTGTCAGTATTTCCAAGTTCTTTCTCTGTATAGTTTGAAGATGGCTTTAGAGAAGGAGTAATATGAAAGGAAAAGCAGTTTGGAGAGGAGTAAATAAAATACTAAGATCTTAGCCATTGCAAAATCAGTTTTGCCCTAACAATTTGTCTCCTACCCTCTAAAATGTTTTGATAATTTTTCAACACAAATGATGAAAGATACCGATCAGAATATTTTTAGCCTCAAGCATTCACAAAACAATGTATTTTGTTCCCATAATATTTAGCTTTAAATATCATAGGTTTTAAAAAGTTCAATGTAGTGAAGTGATGCTTTCAGAATTTTCTTTTACTGGAGAAACCGATTGACTGTGGATTTTTTATATAATTTATAATTGAAAAATTAGCTTGCTTTGTTCCTAACTGGTTTTGTTATGCAGGTAATAGGAATTTAGATAAAACTGCAAAAATGCAACAAAATAAGTAAACCAAGAATCATTAGGTCCATCCACCAGCAATAGCCAGTTAGAAGGAGCTAATGAGAGGCCTTGTTATCTTGCCAGCTGTAGCTAAGTGGCTAATAAGAAATTTACTGGTGTGAAATACTACAGCTGAAATTGGAAAGGGGTGGTAGACTGAGAGGTTCTGCTGAGGACAGGGTTAGAGTAACTGCAAAAAGAGCAGTACTACAAGGAAGATTGCTATGTAAGAAGCAAGCTGGAGCTGATAGGATAGATATTAATTCTTCTTATTATATGCTTTGTGGTTGAAATTTGTAGACAGGTGAGCTAGGGTGCGTTATCTCTAAGATTAAATGTAAAAATGTCTGGATTTATTGATGTTTGGACTAAGGAAGATTCAAAACTAGATCTACTGCTGAGTTTGCATGAACCTTCAGGTTGCTAATTCAGGAGACTGGATTCCGGACAGTGAAAGCATTACTGGGATGATAGCAAGGTGGTGTCACATGTGTTGGTGAAACCCTGCAATGGCATTGTCAGAAGATACTCAAAAGCCTTCTTTGACCTTATGATTTCAGTTGGAAGCTATTGTATGAGGCTGGAAGACTCATGCAAAAGCAGGAGAGGGAAAAGACTGGAATTAGTCTTTTCTAGTTTGAAGGTATTGTAGTAATCTTAGTTTTCTTGTGTTAAATGACTTAGTTTGTACTTTGATTGGTTCGTGCCATACAGATTTGAAACCTGCAGAGCTGAAGTTAAAGAAAGAAACCACTTCAGTACAACAGCATCTTTGATTTTTTATGTAGAACTTAATTCAGCCTTTCTTATTGTAATTCCAACTCCAATCTCTTTTCCTTCCATCTAGGCCATGTGTTTATACAATGGGATCACCAATAAACAACAGAGCCCTCTTCCCATGCCAAGAACCACCCATTGCCTTGTCAACGTGGCAAGCCTCAGTCCGAACAGCTGCAGGCTTTGTTGTGTTAATGAGTGGTGAAAACTCAGCAGAACCAGTCCAGCTTCGAGAAGGTGAAATATATTTTTCAAGGCAAATTATTTTCAATACTTCTATAATTAGAAATCAAGCTTAGTAAATACTTGATTTGTTGCAAGAATGAAGTTCCTAACCTTAAAAACACTTCCATGTCTCTCTGTAATCTCCATGTCATTCTGTGGAAAAGTTACCTGTTCAAGGCCTCAGGATAACTTCATAAGTATTCCAAGTATCTACATTTTGGCAGCTTACTGTGTTGCTTACTTTTTTCCCCCTCTGTGTTTCCAAACCTGGATTTCATTTTTCATAAATCGGCTTTATTTTAATCACAGTGTTCTTGAGTTTTGTTGATGAAATACTTTATCAGGCTGCCAACAACTTCAGGCCTTGGTAGATAACTATCTTCCAGTTTTAGTTCTCCAGTCCAAGGGTAGCGTGTGATCAGATGCAGCCATTGTGTCATATCTGTTGCCTGGAATACATGGAATAGCTGAGGAATATCAGGTCATTTACCCTGAAAATCTGATCTCCCTGGGGTTTTTTTGCATTGATAAAACATACCTTTTTCAACAGTAAGCAAATAAACACTACTGTGTTGGTTATACTTTATTATCTAAACCTCTTTGAATCATCAGTTAATCCAATTCCATTGTTATGGAATTGTCAGGTTATATTTAACTGTGTATGAGACCTCTTTCAGGGCTTGTCTCTGCTGCTGAAATATGAAAAACTGCCGCGATGAGCTGCTCAGTACCTTTGGAGAATTATACTTTCCTGTTTCAGCATCAAGAAAGCAAGGACACTCTTGACTTCAGACTAGGATAACAGCTTTTCCATTAGTGTTTACCTAGTTCATTGAAAGACCTTCATTGTCTTGCTTACATACAGCTGGAAATGAAAAACCAGCAAACTGGAATTGTGAAAATTTACAAAACTGAAACAGCGGCAAAAAGGGAAAGGAGTAATATTCTGAGGAATGTTTTAAAATCCAAGTAAACACAGATTTAAGTGCTAATCTGAAGCCTTGAATAACTTCTTAATGAATTTAGGAATACAAATTCATGAGTTTAATGAATAGGGCTTTTAAGAGTTAAAAAGTTTGAAATGCTCCGTTGTTTTAAGTAACCTGACCACACAGATCTTGTTTGGCAGTTCTGGGAGGTATATGAAATGTATACAACTTAAAATTTTGTCTTCACACACCAGAAAGCCTTTCAGGGTAGCTTCAATTTAAGTAAGTTTGCCAAGCTGTTTACGTACAGTCTGCTATTGCTGTGCTGCATATTTATAACTGGCAGAATGATAAAATTTATTTTTTAAAAATGCAATTTATTGGAAAGAATTAGCATTTTGGTAAGCAGCCTTGAATAAATTTATTCTGAATAGAATACAAGTTAGCTGAATATTTTTATTCCATTAAAAGTCATATTTAAAACCAGTGTGCAGGCAGGCAGTAAGAGAACAGCAAGCAAAGTTGATTCCTTCAAGCTTTTAGAGATCTGCATTCTGATTCACAGACACAAATCTCTACATGAACAGGTGCAGTAATCCAGTGCATAGCTGGGCTAGATGTACACTCATATGCAGATTCCTCATTTAGCACTTGTATTTGCAGGTTTTGGCAAGAGTCTCTTTCCTCCCATGTGTGCCATTTTTGCATTCTGCCTCCTGCAAAACTGTGGTTGGTTCTGTCATTTGAAGTAGAGGCAGGCCTGTTTGTTTGAATATACTGATAGAATACTTACAAATAGAAATGGCAGCTATTTAAGCATGACCAAAAGTGCTTAAAATATCTTGCATTCTGTATCGGGTACTTAGAGAAGAGAAGTTGATGAGAAAAATGCAATTAAATAATGCCCTTTGGGAGAAAGCTTGAGCACTGCCTGTGTGTGTAATATGAGCCATTTAAACATTAGATTTATTTTTCTACACTCATCAGTTTTACTTTCCTTCAGCACGTTACTATAACATGCAGAAGCTGCAAATACATTCAGTCACAAGTACATTTCTATTTGTTCAATTCATATTCAAGAAGTAGATATTCAGCCGTTAAGTGTGAAATAGACTGGCTTGCTTTTGTGTGGTTACTTTACTACTATGTAATCCTTGATCTTGTTTTGACATCTGCACTCTAAATGAGGAGTGTACTGGTACTGCAAAAGAATACAGTGCTAGAAGAGCCTGCTCCTGCAGTGTAGTTGGCAGCATCAACAGGTGCCGTCGCTTGTGCTCCTCACTTTCCACAAGGCAAAACAAAAGAGTGCAGTACTTGTGCTGATTGATTGATCTACAGCATGTGTCAGGGACTAGAGCAGGATGGCTGAGAGCTTGTCAAGTGCTACTCATCCCTCTGAGCCAGTGTTGAACTAATGCTCTGGCATGAATGTGAGGGAGCCGTGTGGGAAGTTCTGGTTTTCAGATGAGATCAAAAAATCCCTGCGAGTTACAAAGAGTTTCAGAAAGCTGGAGGGTTCTTAATCCTGGTACTTCAGCCAAAGAGTAGTTTTTACATAACTACTTATTTAGCTGCAGGTATATATATTAGCACTAGCTCTTACCTTGCGTATCTATTGCTGTGAGAGGCTATCTCTACTTTTCCATAGAGGTAGCTGAACTTTGTGGATTTTGGTATATAGTAAACATCAGCTGTATTTTGTGGTGTTTGTGTTACTGCAAACTATTTGACAAAAAATATACTAGTAAATAAAAATGTTCATAATGTTGTTTTATCTGGCATTAACAAATACAGCTTTGGCATTTTTTTTTTCAGTTATAATGAACTCTACAGGACTTAAACAATTTTAATGATTTCAAAGATAGCTGAGTGCATGAAGAATTCTAGAATATAGTTACATTATTCATAATTATTATTTCAAGTAGGAGAAATAAATGATCTTTAAATTGTTCTTTTGCACAATTATAAATAAAATAAAATTTCCTGCTCTTGTTAAACATTTGCATGGGAAGTTTTTCACTTTTAACTCAAAATAGGTGATTGTTGCCCCATGGTTAGTGCAGTTATGACACAAAGATTTGCTCTGCAGAACTGAAAAAAAATATTTTCAGAATTATGGGTAGAGAAAATAACAAAATGTTTTGAAAATATTATAATTGCCTAAAATAATTATGTAGGAATCAAGTTGTTTCAAAATTACATTACAGGTAGAAGGACTAGGGTGATCTACTTCTGTTTTTCCCATGGACTAACCCCAGCTCAAGTTCTTGTTTTTCCCAATGTGTTCTTGCTTAGTCTGAAGATGTTTTTATGGTACAAAATGTTGTGTTTGGTAAGGAAAGCCACGTCCCCATTTCAGCTGCACTGTTTTATGTTATCCCAGAGATGGGGCTGTCTCCAAGGTTGACACTGAAAAGCACAGTGCAGCCAAAAGAAGTTGAATGAAGCTTGTGATCCCAATCTGTGTGCTGGGATAGATCATAGGATACAGATGAAGGAAAACAAAGCAAAACCCACTAACGTGAAGACAGTGTAAGGAGGGAAGTGAAGGTATGGGAGCGGTCAGGCTGGGAGGCAATCTTACCAGTAGTGAGAGAAGACACAAGGTCAGTGAGTTAGGTAAGCTGTCTTTGAAACGCTGCTTCATGTTTCTCTCCAGAGGGAACTTCTGCCAGCAGAAAGATCTTTTCAGTCACTGATCAGCAAATGCACTGTTTTCAAACCTGAAGGATTCTATGGTTCTATAGAAGAGAACTTACTTGCCATGCCCATGCATGTGATTTCAGTCAACAACTGTAGGATGAACATATAGGTATTCTACATAGTTCTTGAGTATGAATGCAGAAGTCATGTAAAAGCACTGCAGGAAATGGACTGGGCCCTGGGTAGATATGCAGAGACATTATAAAACTCAGATCTTGCTCTGAGAGGATCCATAGTTCACATGATTTCTAAAATCCTTGGAAAATAAAAGGGTCTTTGGTACCTTCTCTCTTTTTGCATTGAGTCAGCTCTAAATAGCATGTGTTCATTGCTAATTTGTATAAATTTCTGAATGCAGTACATGCTGTTCTCTCTGGGCTGCTAATCTGATTGCCATTCCTTTTAGACATTCTGTTCAAGCTGTTTGTGGAGTGTTTTGTAGAAAAACCCCTCTTGCTTGCTCTAACCTGTCTTGTTAAACTTGTTTCTCACTGTAGCCCTCTCTGATCTCTGCCTAGCACAGGCCAACACCCTTTCCTTTTAGACAGTCTCACAGTTGTGAGAGCCTTCTCCTTTATAGCTTGTGCCATTTGGAACAATTTTCTGTAACTGCTTTTTGACTTCTATGCTTTCTTCAGAACATAGTTGGAAACACGTGACAATTTTTTGATTACTATTTTCTCTGGTGCTATGTAAGTCTTAAAATTTTACAATTAACGTAACTACATGGAGCATTTTGTAATGCTTTATGGCATTTAGATGCAACAATAAGTGCAGAACCTCTGAGCCTTGTCCTGTATGTATTTAAGTTAATGGCATAGTTGTTACTAACTACGGTGTGTGCAGGCTTGGGCCTCTAGCACAGTGTCTATCAGTGAAACTGTGCATCATTAATTTGGTATTCTGAAATAATACGTTGTTGCTGCCCTGGATGACCGTTTTCTCTCAAGGTGGCATTTGCTTTTCTTGGCTTATTTGTAGCTTTGTTAAGTTAATAATAAAAAAAAGGTGGAGTGAAATTTGGCAAAGTTATCCTCCTTATTCTTAATGTGTTTGGAGCACATAAGTCCATTCTGCTTATGTAGTGACAAGAGGTTAGGAAAATTACAGGAGTAATATATGTTCACCTGGCAATACTGACAAAAGGGTTTTGATGGTGGATGTTGCCTAAAGTGGAATGGGGTCAAAGTGGTTTCTAGTGCATATAAGAGGCAAAGACTTCATCTGCCTCTCAGAAGACTTCACAAATGGTATTGTTTTGTCATACTAAGTAGAAGGTGGAAAACTTGTTGAGGCTAAACAAAAGATTTTTTTCTTTGTCCTTCCTTTGGACGGCCTGACCTTCTTTAGTCATTAAGGTAGGAAATCAAGTGACGTTTTGCAGCAGTTGTCTATTTCCTCTGTGCCTTGCGGTCTCCACGTAGTTGTGGGGTTTTTTTCTTTTTTTT
>WBMY01015918.1:211988-235183 GCA_013397315.1 Donacobius atricapilla
TTTGGTAGTATTCCATAGCCCTAGTCAGAATACTTTTCCAAAAGAACAAGTACTAAGGTTCTCTCAAAATAGCTGAAGTTCGTATGTTTCCACTGTTGCCCTAGCTACAGTCATTTGCACATGATTCATCAGACTGTAACTCATGCTGGGCTCTTTTCAAGAGAATCAATTTATTAATATGGTGTAGTAACTGCACTGTGACCATATATGAATATGTAGATGTGATTCTTAAGCCATATTCTTTTTAAAGGGAGAAACAGAAGGCAACATTCGTATGAATGAAAAGTTTGCTGTTCTAAAACATCCTTCACCTTCTAAAAATGTGTTTGTACATACAGTAATCCTATACCATACTCCTTGTCTCCCCACGTTGTATTCCCATTATGATAAAACTTAGCATATTTATACCTTCTAATAGATTCTCATCTTCTTTTAGCACCTTCATAGGGTAACATGACCAAATTACTGACTTAGATAATTTCTCATCTGATTCTATGTTTTGATTTCTTACTGCCTGGTTGACATATTATGTACCTTAAATAGCTGGGTCCAATTCACAACCTTTAGTGTTATTTGTTAAAACTTGCCTATCAGTTTGGTACTGCCTAGAACACAAAGGAGAAGTTTTTGGTTGTGTGAGATAATACAAACAAGACAAAATCATAAGATAGTAGATACAAGGTTGAAAGAGTTTAATTTTGATATTGTGTGTGTGTATGTATTTAAAGGTGTTAATAGATTTCTTGTCTGATGTAATTCTTGGGCAGTGACAGTACAATCATGTCAAGTTGCATTAATAACATCCCACTTATGCATGATTTATTTACAGGTAAAGACATCAGCAGTTAGAGCAAAGTTGCAGGTGTAAGTAAACAGTACTTTGAACACAGAATCCATGGTGGTTACATACAACTGTTCTTACGTGTCTCAGTGCAATTATTTTTATTTCCTCCACAAAAATACCACGATGTAAGGTGGGAGGCTTGGCCCAAAATCTCAAGTACATGAAAAAGTCAGGTACCTAACATGTGCTGTAAGACTCATGAGTCTATACAAATGTTCTTTTGTTTGCAGGTATTTTGAACTGGTACTACTATGTGTCTATGCCAATGCCAGCATCCACCTTCACTATTGCTGTGGGGTGCTGGCAGGAAGTTAAACAGCAGTCCTTCAAACAAACAGCTGCTATTAAAACAAACCCTGAATTTTCCTTGCCATCATCACAAACTGATTTCAGGTTGGTGTTTATAATATTGTTGAAAAATTAGATACATGGGTAGCATTTCCATTTACTCTGTGGAATGTGAAAATGAGTCATATTAGCATAGGAATCAAAATAGAACTTGTTTAATCTGAACAGAAAAATCTTGACAGGAAAATAGTTCCAAAGGCATTATTTCATGGGAGTGGTTCTTTTCATGTGAAAACAAGCTGCTTAGTGAGCAACAGCATTTGTAAATTCTGCTGTCCACTAGATTTGTATCCTATATCCTTAACACTCTGCTGAAGCAATGCTAGGTGCTGTCTTGTTTCTTAAAATACTTGACTCAGTCCATTCTGGATACCTAATGACTCCTACTACAATATTGCCTAGTTAGTTTTTTTGTTCTGCTCCAGTCTCATTGCACAGTTAAAGCTGGCCTGTGCAGTGGTTTGCCTGAGGTAATGTGTAATGATTAGGTAGCTGAAAGGTCTAGTACAGTGGTCCCATACAGTAGAGTTGGACCAACGATTCTTGGCTGTTTTTGACCAAACTAGTAGAAATATAATTGTTTTGTATACATCTATTCCTCCTCCCAGTCTAGTCAAAACTCACTGAGTTCGAATTATTACAGAGTGGTGGATGAGCAAAACAACATATGCCTGAAAATAAGATTTGAAGGTAGAAAACAAGTTCCTGGAAAAATACCGATTGTTTTCACATGTATTCACCTTAATTAGCAGAAGTCTTAGACATGGGACTTGATTTCCTCATATATTTCTCTCAGCTTTTCAAATTCATATCATAGCATCACAGAACGACCCATGTTGTAATGGACCTTGAATGTTCATCTAGTCCATTCCTTCATGGGAAGGAACTTAGATGAAGATCTCTAACACCCATTGGCCCTTGTCTTGGTCATGTGGCTCCTTGTGAAGAGAGGGACTCTGTACCCTTTGTAGGTGCCCTTTAAGTACTGAAATACTGCGATGAGAGTCTTTTCTCTTCCCGGAAAAGGCCTAGCTCCTTCTGTCTTTCCTCACAGGGAAGGTTCTGAAGCCCTTTGTTCATTTTTGTGCCTTCCTTGTATTGTGAGGACCAGAAGGAGACGTGATGCTTCGGGTGCTGCCCAACAAGCTCTGTGCAGAGTGTGGTGGTCCCCTCTGTCCCTCTGCCTGCAATGCCCCTGCAGCTGCAGCCAGGATCTGATCTGCCTTCGTAGCTGCAGTGTCACACCAGTGGCTCATGTTCAGGTGACTGTCCCCTGAACTTCGGTGTCCCTTTCAGCAAGGCTGCTCCCCAGACACGCAGGTCAGTGCCTGTGCTGGGCCCTTTGGTGATGTCGCCCCAGGAGCAGGACTGTGCACCTGTCTCTGCTGCACCTTGCACTGCTCTTGCCAGCCCCACCCTTTCAGCCTGTCCAGGTCTCTGAGATGGCTCTCCCTTCCGATGCGTCCACCCCAACAGCTAACCTGGTTAGGGTGCTTTCAAACCCAGCATCCAGAATGCTTGTGAAAATGTTAAACAGTGTGGGGCCCAACACAATTTCTTGGGGAGCTCCACTTGTGACAGGCTGCCACCCTTAATGAAAACCACTAATCACCATTCTGTGAGTGTTGCCCATCCATCAGTTTTCTACCCATCTTGCAGACCACTTATGTAGTTTGTGTGTTGCCAGTTTGTCCAGGATTTAGGAAATGGTGGCCATTGTTTTGCAGAAGTCCGGGCAGAAAATGTCCGCTACTCCCCCCACATCAACAGGAATTGTAATTTTATTGTAGAAGGTGATTTGAGTTACAAGTACTTATGTAACATTATTCTGTTACTCAGTTCAAAACTTTGCTGAAGAAATACTTGTCTTTTAGAGGGCTGTTTTGAATAATACTTTGTAAGCATTAAGACAGTGGAACTACTGAACCTTTGGAACTTGAGGACTAAATATGGAATTTTTTTTCTGGAATTTGAAGTTAAATGATTCTAATGGCTTGCAACTTCGCTGATTTTGGTTTAAAAATGCTAATTAATCTTGAGAATAGAAATTTTCATACTTCATGTAGATCAGTATGAAGTGCCTGTTCTAATTTTAAAATAGTTTATTGGTTTGATGAACTTCTAGAAATTGCTTTGTGTTTACTTCTTTGCTACTTACATGTTTATGATATGACTACCTCTGCAAAAATAAGCTGTAGAGGTATTCCTCTCAAAAGTACAGCACATTTGGTAATAGGAATTAATTGATTTTGGTGCAAAAGATTATTCTGGCTCAGCGTTGATAGAATAAATAAAAGCTTCTGGATTTTTCGTAAAATTTCTGAAAAGAGGCAAATATTTTTGTTGCAAAAATTCGTAGAAGGTTTAATCTGTGTGATGGTTATAAGTTTATCTGTGTGATGGTTATTGGATGAGCTAATTGGCACAGATAATGTGATGTATCTGCAGCAGCTAGTGTCAGTGAAAGAAACAGAACTACTGTGTCTTGGGGAAAAAAAAAAGACCCCAAAAAATTCCAAAAATTCTCTGCAAATGTGGTGTCTATTGTACACAGACAAAAAAGGAGACCCTAAATGTATAAGGTTGTTTTTCAGCTAATCAGGACGTAAAAATCTGTGTCCTTAAAAATGTGCTCTTATGGTTATATCCAGTTAATCTTTAGTTGGGAGCTAGCACAGCAGAGATTGTTGCTTATTTTAGTCAGTAAGACCAGGTAACCAAACCAACATTACTCACAGCAGCAGACATTTCTAGAAAGGGTGTGAAATGGATAGACAAGCAAATGTTAAGCACGTGCCTCAGATAAAATAGTGGAGATAAACTCTAGGGCAGCAGGAAAAGAAATGAATTCTGAAAGAAGCTGTTGACATGTATAATGTAATTTGTATCCAGGTTCCAGTGAGTTTGACCTAGGGAGGCTGTATCAAAGTAAATGTTAAGTGGACCTATGATGTTTAGAACTTTTTGTCTCCTGTCGGTCATTAAGGACTTGGTTATTTTTATAAGAGATATGGTGCCAGCTTTCATGTTCCTGCCTAATCTCAACTCTGATAATAAAATACAAAGTGACATTGTTTTAGAGCAGAAATATACTTGATTAAACCACCCTTAGAAAAAAAAAACGTGTGGTGATGGATGTGGTTTCTTTACATATGTAGTCAATGAAAGGCCTTAGAGTCCACTTCTTTGACAGAAAGATTTATATAAGGCGCTAAAGTGTTAATACTTCAACAAAATCTCATCCTTTTCCACATGTCATCATTTTGTTTTCTGTGTCAGCATGATCTTTCAAGGATAACTGCTTTGGGCAATGCTAGTGCTTTGCCTGTTGAGGCATAGTAGAACCAGATTACTTACACTGAAATTGCAAACCAAGGAGAGGCTGTGCACTGTAGAGGACATAGGCTAACAGGTGAAAACATGAAGCTGATTTTTGGTTAGATAAGAATCTCTTTGGGCAGATAACTTATTGTGAAGGTATATGACTCAATGTTTAGGAAGGATTTGATTTACCCCTCCTTTCTTCCAGCTAGAGCTCTAAATATCCTGTAAAAGTATTATAAAGTTATGTTGGCCTTATGTGGTATTATTGACTGTCTAGCATGATAAGCATGAATTGACATCTACTGGGTTTTTTTACTTAATAAGAATAATAATTTAAAAATTTAGTTGAAGTTTCTGGAGAATATCTGTAACAACTACAAAAAAATCCCTCCTGAAATTTACATTATAATTGCACCTAAAATACTTGTGTTGGTATTATGTTAATATGTATAGAATTTTATTTTCATAGCCAAGTTTGAATAGGAATTCTCTGCATAAATATTTTTGTATTCTTATTAATTCTCTTTACATATATTTTGAGCACTTACTCTTTTGATGCATATCTGTTATAAAAACAAGGTGTGACTAGTCTTTCTCTTTAGTTATGAGTTCTACTCAAATGTAGTAGTGACTGTTTCAAAGCACTGCACATGTGTGAACAGTGTGAGAATGCAAGTGGGCTGATTCTGTGGAAATTAATTCTATCATTCTGATAGCTAGAGAATATCCTTGTCTTAGCATAGTCAGTTGTGCACATTTCTGATATCACAATTAAATTTTGTTTTGTTTTGTTTTGTATTGTCAGATGGCGTGAAGAAATCTGTGGTCATGTGGAATATCCCTGCCGTTTCCAAAATCCTGCTGCCAGGTTGCAGGCAGTCATTCCTTACAGAGTCTTTGCTCCCCGGTGCCTTATGGAAAGCTGCGAAGAATATTTGCTTCAGCTAATTCCTCAGTGCCTCTCAGCTGCTTATGCCACACTGGGTACCCACCCCTTTTCCAGGCTTGATGTTCTGATAGTTCCTTCCAACTTTTCCAGCCTGGGAATGGCTAGGTAAAGAAATTTTATCCAGTATCCAGTCGCAATATTTTGTTACACTCCTTCTTATCAGCTAGTTAATAGTGTCAAGTTGCTGTCAATATAAGATTGTGGTGCTATTTTTCTTAAACCAAACTTAAAATTCTTGTTCTGACATCATGTGTTTGTTTACATCCTTTGTGACCTTTAATTTTAGATTTAACAGGGCTTAAGGAAGGAAAATATAAGCTTGTTAGAAATGTGGGTCTGAATTTTTACATTTGTCAAACTGAAGTTCTTTTGCTGGTTCCGTTGATCCTAAATACTTGATGACATTGTCTTGTTTTCTTTTGGCGTTGATTTCAGCCTTATATTTTGACTGGAGTTTGTTAAAATCCAAATCTGGAATTTCTTCGTAAGTGTTCCCAATGTATGAGTTTCTAGTCAAACACTTATCTTCAGAAGCTGAGGGCAAATGGTAGGGATTATATTATCAAGTTTTCATGGGATTGTGAAGGCTTTCAGGCCCGTCCAGGTATGTCTGAACAGCACCAATTCCCTCTAGCAGTTTGTATCACTCAGACTGGTGTCATCAGCAAACTCATCTCCACTTGGACGTTCACTGCAACCCTTTTGAGTAACCATCCAACCAATTCCTTATCCACTGAGTAGTCCTTCCATAAAATCCATGTCCAAAGGTGTTGTGCAGGACAGTGCTCAATACTTTGCATTCAAGTAGATGACATCCGTTTCTTTTCCCTTGTTCATCATTGTTGTAACCCCATTTTAGAAGGCCACCAATCTTCTCAGGTATGATTTGTCATTTTGGCTGTCACCAATCACCTCTTTATCTGTGGTGTGCCTTCGCATAGGTTCCAGAAGGATCGGGTCCATACTTTTGCTGGAGCTTGAGTAGAGACTGACTGGCCTGTAGTTTCCCAGGTCATCTTTCTGTACCTTTCTAAATATGGGGGTTGTGTTTCTTTTTTTCCAGTCAGTGGTAACTTCACTGATGCCAGTAAGACCATGGCCCTGCAGACCATGTTTATTCCCCATGCTGCATGCATTAGCCTAGAGGCTTTTAAGCTGAACCCTTGAGGAAACTGACTTAGTGGCTGGAATTCCTTTGTGCTGAACTTCAGGTGCCCTTGTGCTGACCTGTGACCTCTCTCCAGGCTCTGGGCATCATATGAATGGAGTGGATTGAGGTTCCCCTTCCCCAGAAACTTCAAAGCTCTCTTTACCAACCTGGTAAGCCTAGGACTGAAGATGCTCTTACCCTTTTCTGACAGATGGACCCCATCAGCAGGCCAGGTTTTGCAAAGCAAGTCCCATGTTCCAAGTTGCCAAATTCCTGGTGTGGCACCAGTCCTATAACCTTTAGCTGATTTGCCAGATCTGATTGGCCCTTTCAAGCTGTAGATTTCTTTTTTCTACAGCTTTCCTCTTAACAATCCCCCTTTTAGGTTAAAAGTAGAAAATTATGTTGGCACATTAACATTGTATAACATTAATGTTAATATGCCAGGATAATGCATTGTAACATATATTGTTGGCACATTAACATTGTATTGTATATGTATACTATACATATATTACATCGCTTTAGTAAAAGTTTACTTTTTTATTTCATTACCGTCTAGAAAATTTAAAACTTTATCATTCAGTCACCCTCCTCTGTCATATATGGCTTGTTTCTTTCTAGATACTTTTTTCTGGTTACTGAATTTTCAGTGATAGTTCTTTACTCAATGGAAGCCTAAAGTTGGTTTGTGCACTGCCCATAAATTCTCCAGTTCTTTGCCTGGTGGTTTGATTTTTAGTGAGGTGTGGTACTCAGTGCAATATTCTTGAAGCCATATGAAATTTGCTGCTGCTCAGCAGTCTTCTGAGACTTCAAAGGCATGGTACTAAAGGGTTGGCACAGGGCCTTCCTATAATTGAGGAAGAAGCCAGCCATTTGACTTAGATGTGAGATAAGAGCGGGGATCTGTGGAACCATGAAAGGCAAGACACACAAATAGTTCAAAATGAAAGAGAAAGCAGATAGTGATGTCCGGGCCAAAATTACAGCACACAGTAGCCGAAGTCTTCAAGATTTAGTTGTTGATATGCTATTGCTCTTTGGGAAATTTTCAGTGCCTTCCCTTCATGTACCTTTTCCAGAATTTATAAGGAAAAGGTACCTGCAGGGAATTCTGTTGTAAAACCATCTGTCATTATCTGAGTCCAAACTGCATGTTCAGGATGCTATAATGGTGTTTTCTTTGTGAAGGAAATGAGAAAAACCTGTGTTTTGATTCCCCTATGCTTTATCTAGTCACTGCTGGTTCCAGGGAATCCGTATCATTGAAAATAAGGATGAAAGAAAGGGTGTGCATACTTCCTGATGCCTGTCATTTAACAGTGCATCAAGCCAAATACATTCCAATTTTTCAAAATTTAACTTATTTAAGAGCTAATTTAAGGTGTTTAAATTGTTTTAATTGTTGTCTGGTTGTATTTGGACAAGAGATTATTAAGTGACTCATAATAGATCATATGTTCTTGTTTTATGTGATTTTTCCAATAGAAGCTTCTATGTATATAGTAGGCTACTTAAACGGTTAATTCCCGTGCATACAATGATAATTGCTTAAATTGCTTCAGCTAACAATAGGCTGTGTGCAAAACCATGTCAAAACCCACACAAAGAAAGCTAGCAATTACTTTGGGTTAAAAAGGTTGCTGTAATATTTAATTTTTAATCTTCTAGTCTATCTGTAGCAGTACAAACATAATACTGCATGCCAGCACATAGAAGCTGTTGTTATGAGAGCTCTAATTGGACTCCTGTCTACCAGGGAAGGAAACAGACATGAATTTTACTCATTATCTGAAGTATTAGGGCTTTACAGCATTTAGTGCTTTTCTTTGTTCCTCCACTGATTATACTTACCGTGCTTTTCACATCTCAAAATGCTTCTTCTTATTTAGGAGGGATGTTTCCCCAATGTTTTAGGTTGGTAAGATATTATGATAGTTCTTGCACAGAATTATCTAATTAGGCATTTTGAGCTATTTCAGTGGCAGCTACTGTGGGTCAGCTGTATTTCTCTTGAAGTCTGGCAGATGCATTATGAGCAAAACCATAGCTGAAAGCATATTCATTGTACTTGTGTTTTCTGTTCATATTTTCCTGTGTTTTTTAATTCATTATGAACATCTGTATGGAAATATATAATTATTGCAACTGTTTCCTCTTGCTTCCTACAGGTATTTGAGGATGGAGGTTTAGTTTTGCATACTTTAGTTTTATACTGTTTTTGTTTAAGTGATTCTGTATAGCTTCTCCTAAATTCGTGCTAGTAAAAGAATGATGTGGCCTGCACATATCTGTTGGGATATTATGTTGAACTGTACAGAAATTAAATTCTTAAAGCACAATAGCTTAAAAGCCTGAGATTCAATTCTTTCTCTAGAATGCTGAGAAGCTCATGAACATGTAACAGCAATTATTTATCTAATTTCAAGTTCTTTCAATAGCAGAAGAGAGTGAATGGGAGTAAAAGGAGTAGGGAAGTGTGTCAGACTGCAAGGCTCTAGAGCTTCTAATTAGGTTGTCCATGGACAAGATCCCTGACCACACACTACCCTGAAAGGTGAATATCATTCATGCACTCAGAGAACTTAGTTAAGATCAGGAGATTAAAAGTATGTTTTGATGCAGTTGATGATCTAGTACTTCCTGAGGAGTTATCGACCCCATTAGCATTTAAATATCAGAGGTATTTTGCAGTTGCTGATGCTCTTATATGAGCCAGCAGTTATTGACATGAAGAAAGCTGAATGAAATATTTCAGGTGAAAAGTTGGGTCTGTGCATTCACTGGTTGGTTGGGCTCTTCAAAGCAGTTCAGTCCCAATCCAGTTTTTGTTGATCCCATTTGAAAACCAAGTGTTTTGGTGTCTCTTCTCACTGACCTACAACTCAATTTCCTTTCCTTTTTTCAGAACCTGAAGAGACTCTGAATACCTTGTTCTTTTTCATTCCCTGAGGAAAAACATTCTTTCAAGTACAGAAACTAACTTTTGGTGCCACCTGAGCCTGCACTTGAGACTTTGACTTCTCTTACAGTGTTTAACTGCTTTAGCTTTTTGACAGTCACACCAATTTCATGTGATTCTGTGGTGTTAGAGCTTTCTACTTCTTAGGAGCTTAGGAGCTTTCTACTTCTTCAGAGCAAATGTACTGATGGTTATTTTACTCCCCTGGGAACTGTAAGCCTTTGCATTCAGTTGAAATTCTTTTCAAAACCTTTTTGAAACAAGGAGTTTTAAAGTTTTTGTTTACAGTACACATTGTTGAAATAACATAAGATTACTGCTTTTTCTGTTTGAATTAATGTGTTAATGTACTAGTTTTGTTGTAAGTGCTAGCACAAGGAAATGTTCTTATCCAAGTACTTTGTATAAATAACCTTTCTAGGCACATCACATGTTGCTGGGATCTCATGATGTGCACTTCGGTGTATACCATGCTCCTAGGTTTTCCTTAAACTCCTAGTACTAGTACTGACTGTGGGATAGACGAACATCTGGTCTAACCTAGTTTATCTGCACTTACAGGCAATTTTGCCCAGCAAAGCTAGTGGAAGTAAAGAACTTCTGAGCAAGATTCTGGCATTTTTCAAAACAGGGTCCTAATGTTAAGTTATTTGAATTCTGTTTAGGCTCTGAAATTAGTGGCCTTATTTTCAACTATGGTGGACACCCTTGAAACCAAAACAGTGTTTGATGATGAGGATACTTGGAATATTTATAAATCAGGTCCGCTTATATAGCTGACTAAATATGAATTTAGCAACCCGGCTTTCAATTCCTGTTTCATAAAGGTCTTATTCACTCTTCTCCTGTCATGTTAAAAAAAGTCTTTGGTACATACACCAAAGATATTCTTTGAAGAAAAAATATTGGTTTCTTTAAAAAATGTTATATCAGCAGAACTCTTGAGTCTTTCCAGTCTATGTCACCAAGGCTGTTAACTTCTTAAATTGAAAAGGGAGAAGGCTGAAGCAGCCTCTTTGATCAGTGCATCTGTAGCCACCATTTGTCTGTTCTGTATGTCTATTATGATGACAACTGATAAACCCACAGAATTCAGCCAGGACTACTGGAAAACATTCAAATGTCAAAGTTAAATGTAAAACCTTTAATATTGTTCAGTCTTGCAGAACTGTGTTTTACTATTTGATACAACTGTAGGAGCCTTCTCTCAAGTCTCTACAGACTCAAGAGAAATGTAGACACACTTTTTTGTACATTTCCAGTTGTTTTATTTTGACAAAATACTTGCAAGAGTAATCCTTTAACATTTAGTTTATTTTTTTACATACCATTAGTTGGTTATCCGCACAGAAATAATCATGTACAAAATTTGAAACAAAAAGTAAAAATATGGTGAAAGAAAAATTGAGTCTTAGCTGTGATAGCAGTAAATCAGAGTATGTGGCTGTACAACACATGCATATGGACTTAGTGGCATTTGGAAGTTGTGTGAATTGACACAAAGAGGTAACTGGGGCAACCACCAAGTTGCAGCTGAAATGCGAAGAGTAGATTTATTTCATTGACCCACTAACAACGCTGGGCAGACCCACAGGAACACAGGCTCTGTTAGGTTTAGTTCATCCCAGTGAAAAAAGACCCACAACAGGTCCGCTAGGCTTAGTTTGCCCTAGTGCACAGTGCCTCCTGCCTGCTCCAATATATCTTGGTATATTTATGATCTTGCTCTCGGTATCTTTATGATTTTGCTCTCTCCGTGAAGGAGGCTCAAGCATGTCTATAAGAGTGTTATCTCTACACAGGAATTCTACTTCTCCAAACAGGTAGAGGATGTATACTAGGCATAATAAATGGAGTTTTACAACAGTGGCACCTGTAGCATTCCTACCTGCAAGGTTACTTTGAGAGAAACTATTCCTGCCTTCTTGCCAAATCTCCTGGTTTTAACCCTTTCCTCCCAACTATTGTTGAAGATATTTGCTGACCCTTAGGTGAAGTCTAACATATACTTTGGTACCACTGCAATCACTGTCCTTCATCCAGTTGTCATTTTGTTATCACAGCAGGATTTGGAGTACTTCAGGCGTAAAGTATTTCCTTATTAATGTGCCTTATTGATCTATTAACTCATAGTGGGTGCTGTTTTAACGGAGAAGCCAGATGTGTGTTCTGCAATATCAGGGGGATTTTCTTTTGCATTTCTAAGAGTTTTCCATGGAGCTTTCTCAGTGCTTTTGGAAGACAAGATACAATATTTACCTGTCATAAGATGCTTCTCTTATGGGATAGTATGACAAGAAGATAACATCTCAGTCTGACATTACTGACCAAAATGAATACCAAAAAAGAGGATGTTTTAGAACATGTGGACTTACGTTTCAAGTATGCAACTTTACTTTGTTACCATTTGTAATTTTATGAGACAAATAAATAATATTGTGTTAGGAGTTTAAAAATCACTTGATTCTTTTACTGTGTGGCACATGAATTCTTAAAAGGGCTTTTGGTCATTGAAGCTGGAGAGCTAGTGGGTCTCTTTTGATACTACTGTAGAGTAGTAACTGCATGTTTTTAAATTCTAGGATTAGAATTATGGCAGAGCTTGTAAACATCATTGTAGTTAAGGGTGCCTAAAGAATTCCAGTATAAACTTGTATTTCAGTGGTTTAAAACTGTAAAGTCTTGCTCCCAGCTCAAAGCTGACATAAGGTGGTTTGGCTTAGAAAGAGTGGGTGTGGCTATTATACACATATATATGAGAGGCCAGCATGTTTCTATGCATATTGTATTTGTATAACTATATATATAGTATATGTGTATGCCTAATATATATCCAAACCTGCCCTTTATATATGTGCATATATAGGTGTGTATTTAATACTAATGATTTTATTTTGTTGTATGAGTTGCATGGCATTTATAAAGTAAAATTTTCCCTCAAAAATGACCTGTTTTTAGAGAGGTAGGATATGGAGAAATGAAAAAAATAATTATCATTATTGAACACTGGGTTTGCATTTTTTAAACTAATTTTCAGAATTCTTTCTCCTTGTGTCTTAGTTTAACTCTCAACTTTTTTCTCCTAATAATAGAGATGTATAAGATGATTGAAAATTACTTTTGCTTGTAGATCAGTAACAATACTGCTTAATATTCAGTCAGCAGGATTAGACTGTTCCACTTAACTTTCTGAATCATTTAAATAGTAAGAGTGCTTATAGATGCAGAGATTTGCATGTATGTGCTGTAAGTGGTAAGAAAGAAGATAATAAATGCAACCAATTGTTTTGAAGCCTTAAGCTTAATTTTGAAAGGTCCAAAGGAAAGACAGTGTTCAAAGTAGCCACAGGTGTCTGTCATGCAATTATCTCTGATCTGACTTGCCATACCAAGTATGAGAAACTTTCTTAGTCTCTGTGATAATTACTAGTAGTCTGCCATTTACCAGCCCCAACTAGGAAGAACCAGATCCAGGTAATAGATTTTAGATTTAAACGTAGACTGCAAGAACAATGATACTTAAAACAAATGGAAGTACAGAGAAATCATTAAATCTATACATAATACTTTACCTCTGGCATCAGTTGCCAGGTGCTAATGTCAATCTTTTTGCTGTAGACTTGGTTTCAAGTTTAAACAAAACCCCAACAAAGCTATGCAAACAAATTGGTGGGTTTCTGCAGTTTTGTTTGTTTTGTTGCTAATAGATGTCTGGTTTAAGGAACTCTAGCACTTTTTTTGTATGAATAGTAGTTTGAGGACTTGCTGGTGACAAGCTCAGAGGAGGCTAAGAAAATTCACATTCCTAAAAACCATGATGTTGCTGAGCAAAAACCATGCAATCTTGTCCTTACGAGTAGTAGTGAGGAGTATGAGCAGTTGAGTGATCCATTCCTAACCTCTGTCTTTTGATTCTGGCCAGGGAAACTTTTTGGTTGGTCACAGAGGGTTGTGTAGGCAGTTTTGGATTGCCTCTGCTCTGCTTGCCTACCCCTGGCCTGGAGCAATAAGTTTTGTCTACACTTACGACACCACACTGTGTCCAGTTTTGGGCTCCATGTTCACGATAGAGAAAGTGAATCAGGTCTCTGCTGGCATTATTAACAGGTAGGAGAATATGCTGTATGAAAAGAGACTGATAGAGCTAGATATGTTCAGCCTGGGAAAAGATATTACTGAGGCTAGTCACTGTCTCCGGCTACCTGAGGGTGTAGTTGCAGAAAAGGCAAAGCCATGGTTGTCTCAGAAACAGGGAAAATATATGAAGCAACATTCACAACTTGTAGCGATAGATTTCAGACTAGATACAAGGTACCGCAGTTATTGTGGTTAAGCACTGAAACAGGTAGTCCAGGAAGCTTGTGGAACCTCCATCTCAGGAGGCAGTGAAAAGAGACCTCTTCAAGCTTGATTTTTTTCCATGAGATTCCAAGCCTTCAGTGCTTTTACCAGTGCTACTCTCTTGGTTTTGTGTTCTGTTACAAACCACACCTCCCTCTCCACATTAGCATTATGACTCATTCATGCTGCCATGGTACTTTGAGAGCCTTTCAACAGTTAGAATATTTGGTTTTCAGAAAATCTGGGAAGTAGTAAGAATGTATTCTTGTTTTGCAGATGGGTTTAGATTTTGTGGATGTAGATGTTACAGGAGATCCTTTGAAGAAACACACCTTTCCTAATTCCCTTTTCCTCTCCTACCCTTGTAAAGGTTAAGTAAGGAACTGTGCCCGTAGCTTTTGGACCCAAACCCAATGTTGTAAAATTGCACCTTTCCAATTTTTTTTTTGTTTGTAACAGTAGGTGGTAGCTATCTTCCGAGTTTGAAAGGTATACTCCAAACTTCTGGGATGCTAGGAATAACAAAAATCTGTCTTTAGTTGAAATAAGGTATGATACTTCTCTTTTTTACTCTTTGTTTTTTAAAAAAATACAAGCATTTTTATTATTACCTCTAGTACTGGTAGATTCAAATTTCACATGTAGAAGTTACAGTATACTAAAAATAATAACAGCTATTGAAGTTGAGTATAAGGAATGGGATGTTTAGTGACAGCATGTCTAATATTCTGTTAGAGGACTCTAATATATTAGTCTTATTGCATGTGGTGTCATCTTCTCTGGAATGTTTTGGCAGTAGACCAGTTCTATTCAGTTGTTTAGAGTTTGTTTCAGAATGTATTTAAGCCTTTGGAAATGCCTTATATAATGCCCACAAGGTACTCTTGCAGCATGATTAGTTCAAGAAAACCTGTGTATATGCCACCGTGAGTGTGCATAGTGGTGGTTTCGTTTAGTGGTGCAAGGTTTTGTCCAATGTCAATTTTACTTTTTGATATAGTTGAATGAAGAGATGTATTTCTTATGTTTTTTGTTTTGTTTTCCACTGGGAAATCATTTTAGGTGATTTAAAATTACAATATGGGACATTTCATTAGTGATTAACTGTAAGCATGGCTATCACAATTATTTTTCCAAGTCTGTTTATCTTTCTGATGATGTAAGCTGAGCTCAGACTGAACCAACAAGATAGTATTATGCAAGAAAAATGGCTTTTATTTTTTTCCTTGTGCATCTCCCAATCTCTTTAAAAAATCCCCACAACAAGCAAGCAAACAAACTCCTCTTGCCTCCTCTTTCTTCTTCAATTCTACAGCAAGTGTTCATGTAACCATGAACAGTCTGTGGAAAAATATGGAAGCATGGGCCAAAAATCACTTACCTGTTTTAGAACATGTAATTATTTTAAATAATTTAAAAGTAATCTAAATGGCTAAACAAGTGCAAAATCTGTTCCTTCTCCAAACATGGGACATGTGGTTTATGATTAAATCTGTTTTAAATTTGTGCTTACATTTCTGGTTTGGTTTTCCAGCAATTTAATTTTGCCCATACACTTACAACTTCAGCAACCAGGTAATATATGCAGATGATGGTTTTTCTTATTTTTAATGTATTCCAATGAATGTTATGGTCCCTGTAATGCTTGTGTAAATCATGAGTAATTCCATAAGGTTCTGGGTAGATCTGTCCTATGTGCATGAGATCATAATTTGTCTATGAAACTTCAAATTTTACAACTAAATTGTAAAAAAATCTAGAGGTGGGTGTCCTTGTGCTTTTCACCTGTTAGTTGAGATGAGGTATTAAATGCTGTTCCTAATTTTTATGATTTATACTGAGGTATTGTTGAAAATAGGAGTTCTTGTGCAAATCGTTATTTACATGCTGGTTTAGAGCATGTTGCACAAAACACTGATTATAGTGACACCTTCCTCATCTTATTTATTTAAAACTTGGGGGACACTGGAATAGGAATTTGTTCTCTTGTCTGTGATTTATACAGATGTTGTCTTTGTTGGATGACTGGTAGTTGTATTCAAAGACACTTTCTGTGATCACAATTAAACATCTTTACCTTGAGCCCTTTTTGCCTATCAAATGAAACCAGGGAACAGAACCTGAATTTTCTACATGTGTCATCTACATGCTTTTTAGAGAGGGGCGTGAAAGATTGTGTTGAGACATTTCCACTGCAATGCTAATAATGTGTATCACTGCTTCTTACACGTGGAAGAGAAAGTGGGGGGGGGCTGGGGGGGAAAGGATGGAAATTATCCCTTCACTTCATCTCTGTGTCTTGATTCCAGTGTGTGTGATGCTGTGTTCCGGGTGCGTTTTGTTTAACGATTTGACAGAGGCCTAATTGCCAACTCTCTCTTGCTTTCAGCTGCAGGGGTATAGAAACTGCCAGGAGCCAGTAGGGAGAAAGGCAGAGCTGTGGTTCTGAAATAGATGTGTTGTGAAGAAGATCAGATAGAGGATAAGCTGAGAGGATAACACAGAATCATTCAGATTGGAGAAGACTCTTAAGGTCATTGGGTCCAGTCGTTACCCTTACATTGCCAAGTCCACCGCTAAACCATGCTCCTAAGTGTCACATCTACATATCTTTTAAATAACTCCATGGATAACAACTCAACCACTTCTCTGGGCTGCCTGTTCTGCTGTTTAACAACCCTTCTGGAGAAGAAATTTTTACTAATATCCAATCTAAATGTCCCCTGGCACATCTTGAGGCCATTTCCTCTTGTCCTATTGCTTGTTACTTGGGAGAGGACACTGATAGAAATGAGTGGTGTCGTAGGAACTTGTGAAGGATCAAACCAGAAAATTTAGCTAGTGAATGTATTTCCCGGCACAACCATATCAATAGGTGTGTTTTTGCAGGGCTTAGTGAAAACCAGGAAATTTCTTTCTAAGCTTTCAAATTATGTGTTTGACACCTCTGAAGGATAAATTTTTTGAGTTATTAAAGTTGCTGCAGTATCACTTTGTGAATATTATTTCTGGCTGTTATTATTTTAATTTGTGTAGTGACTGAAAGCCACAGTAAAGGCTAATTTGAGCGGGGACTGCATAGTCGTGTGAAAAAATTCCCATGGAGTGCTCTTCTGTTTGGTCTTGTAAAGTGAAAACTACAGCAGTACTTGTTTTCTTAAACTTGATGAACTTCAAATACATTTTTGCATTGTGTAAATCCATAATTTTGGCAGACTTGAATTATTGTGCTGTTGAAGGCTTCTTTTCCCTTTGTTTGGAAATGTGTGCATGTTAGGATTGCTTTTTCGGGATCTGAGAATCCTTGGTAGCATTCTGAAGTGACAGAAGTAAATGGTAGACAAATAGAGATTAACATGTTCAGAGACTGTTGCAGTTATTGTTGGTTGATTTTGTTGATTTTGCAACTTGTTGGAAAATTTTGTAATCAGTAGTAGTTTGTGTCCTGTTTTGTGGATCTCTTAAAACAAATTGACCTAGAAGTTATTTTAATTAAGAACAAAACCAAAATCCTGGCCAAAACTGTGAAACGAGGTTACCAAAGGCTTTATGTATTTTTGCCCTGATTTAAAGGGGTTTTTTCTCTTCTACTAGCTGAGCATGTTTGAGTGGATTTCTTGTGAATTGGTGCCAGAAGAGCCTGGTTTTCATATGGTTCCTTTTCCTTCTCAAAAGTTAAATTCAAAATAGAAGCTGTGATAAGAGGAAATTCAAGTCTAAATTGGTTGTGAAGCAAGTGAAAGGACCACAGAATGCTTAAAACAGAAAGAAATACCTGTTCAAGATTTATGTTTCTCCTAGTCTGTGAATCAGTCTTTTCTGGCTGATTTTGGTATTTTTCCAGAAGTGCAATTGTCAGGTAATCTCAAGTGAGCAACACATATAGGGGTTTTAGATATTTTGAAATACACAAATACTAAACCATTTACTCTGGGGCAGAAATTCAAGGTTTGGGTTTGGTTTGGTTTTTTTTTTTTCCTTCCAGAAAGCTTGAGGAGAAAGACAAATTAGAGGAAAAAATGGCATAAACTCAAAAGATTCTAGACAGGACATTTAGAACATCACTACAAAATAATGGAGATTAGGTGTTTCCTTGCAAGTAATAGTTTTTCTTGTAACCATATATTTTTTCTACATTTCACCACAAGGCTTCCCACAACTCATCACAGTTATCTTCTGTAGTTAGTGGAATCATTTATTGCTTCTATGGCCAGCATCAGAAGTTGTAAGATTACTGTTTCGATTTTACTATTTCCTTATTGAGTGCTAAGTGCTTAGATAGGAGTTAAATGAGATCTTCATCACTACACTCCTTTGCAGTGGGGATTTGGATCTTGTGGTTTTCTAGTGCTTTAGGGTTAGTTTCTGTTCCCAAAATTAAGCAGTTTCTCCAGTAAATTCTTAGAAACAATCTGGTGGTAAAAGCTCTGACTTCATATAAATCAGGAGATAGGAATGCATCTCTTATCACAGTAGGGGTTTTATTTATATTTGGGGTTTTTTGAAACCTTCTACAAGTCATATATTTCATGACATACCCATTGCCTCTAACTGGTAACTTTATCTTCCTAGATCTCAGTTTAGTTTTAGATCTTATTTATGCTTGAGTTTTTTGAAAACTTATCTCAAAATATCTTTTTTAATAGCACTGGAACTTAGGATTTTTTTCCACTTTTTTTCAGCTGCTGCAAGTCTTTTTTCTCAGTTCCATAACATTCATTCCCTCTATGTTATTTTACAGCTAAGTCTCTTTTCCTCATATATTGTAATTTAGTACTAGCTTTGATCATGACCATTCAGTTAAGTCTTCCTCTGCTTAATGGCTTGGATCCCATACTTCCTGTATTTGCTATTCTTACTATTTCTTTGCTGTCATATCAATCTGTCACTTGGGAGACTTCATTCCTGAAGGACAGTTTTACTGAATCTGTATTGCTAAGCAGCATATTTGAACTTTTCACTTGAACATTTTGCTAATCCCTTTCTTCCTATGCTCACTACATCTGCTAGAATGGGGCTTCTCAAAGGCCTAGGTCACATTTCAGTTACTTTTGATGAGAGGTAATAGCCAAAATAGTTTTAGTGCCTCATGATCAATTGCCAGTTGTCTAAGCAAAGTTCTGATATTCCCTTGCCATGTGAGGTCTGAGGTTTTCCTCTAATTTTGGCAGCAGTGGGCTTCACGCTGTTCTATGGGCCCTTTCAGGTACGAGTTTGGCCTGTTATCTTCAGGAGACATGAACACGTGTCAAAAGGCATAATTTTCATTTGTCATGTGTTCTGTGCTTTTAGAAAAGTTAATCCAGTCTGTTTGCCGAGTGTTACTGTTTTGACTGTTTTGGCTACCTAAATTTGCTTCTGAATCCACTGCTTAGCTGTGATTATGACATTGAATAAGCTGCAGCTCCTGTTTGGTTAAGAGTGCAATGCTTATTTTTCAACACTGCCACCATCACATTCTGGCAGCTTGGGACCTCTTTTGCCAAGGAATATAATTCCTTCTTTCTATCTGACTTCTTTCCGCTTTGTGTCACTTCCAGCTGCTTTACACCCCACTATAATACTGAATGTTTTTTTTTCTTTGACATTAAATAGCCTTCTGCTTATTTGATTTGTATAAGAAGATTTGGACATGAGTGTTTAAGTGGTTTATCACACTTCCACGAGAAAGTTTTTTATTTTTAGATGAGAAATTCTGTTAGTTTACAAGGCCTGAGGGTTGGCAGAACTGCTATAAATAGCTTGAACAATGTTACATTTTCAGCAAATTACACATTTTTGGTAGACATTATAGGAAACACTTGGTTCAGCAACTGTAGAGAGATCTCATGATCCTTTTCTGCTATTTTTGGAGTATGTGTGTTGAGAGGATTGACTAGCTTTCTCTTTTGATTTTTTCCTGTAATAAGACAGAAAGGGACATAGTTAGTACTGCCTTGCAGCTTTTGCTTGAAATAAACTCCATGGATGTTGACTTGAGACACAGATGTTTTGTCCTGGTGGCTTATAAACCTGAGAAATTTAGTTAAGTGACTTTTCATAATAGGTTTAAGTCAGTCCAGCTATTAGGCAGTATGTTATGTACCTATTTTGCACTGAAATCAGTCTCAAATGCTAAATGTTCACAGTGATGATGCTGAGCTAATTTCTAGTTTATAGATCAGCTTGCTTAGACCCAGGACAGCAAGTTCTCAAATTCTTCCTAAGTGCCTTTGTATTTTTGCCTGAACAAAAAGTAGTCTTAAAAATCCTGCACTTTTACTGGAGTTGACTGTGTTAACAAGTAATACAGTATGTAATATATGATTTAGAATAAATTCATGCTAAGGGCTAAAACTACAGTATCTTTTAATGGAAACTGAGTAATGGGAAAGAGCAAAGCGCACCAGGTGATAAGAGGAAAGGTATTCACTACCAGGGATGAATTCATGTCTCAGAAGAAGGGTGTTCTGGAGGATTATTTCCTCTGGCAAAACACCAGCAATATGCATTAATGATAAGATGAATATTCACTGACAAAAAAAGATATTCGAGAGCATTATCGTCTAACAAGATTCCAGTGATAGGGGTATTCCGAGAAACTCTTGGTCAGAAGCGGCCACAAGAAAGAACATGCATTAGTATGTGAAAAAGGACAAGATCAGCAGAGGAAGCAGGAAGGCCCCCCCCGGTATCCCGCAAAGTCTGCAAATAGTATAAAAAAGACCCTGCGAGGACAGTATTTTGTGAACTACAGGGGTACGGTGCGGTCCGATCGCAGTTCACCCAGCACCGATTGCCCGGCTCGGTGCTGTTTTGCTTGTGGCTTTTTACAGTTTTTCTTTGGTTGTTTTAATAAATTCTTTTAGTCATTAAAAGTTATTTGTAACACAGTACCAATGTATTGGATGAATAGTAGTCAATATGGAGACTCCTACATCTAGAGTCTGTACAGCTGGAGAGATATACTTTCTACTTGATTTAGTCTGGCTGCCTGAGCTAAATATTCTTTCCTCAGCATTGAAGCTGTTGATAAGAGTGTTTATATTTTTCACACATTTATGTTACTTTTGGAATGAAATGGTCCACAACTGGAACAGAAATTCCTCTCTAGTTTTCACAACAAATAATCCAGCTTGCCTGCACCAAAATCTCCCTGAGACTTGAAACAGAATGGAACATGTCAATGATTAAAGGACTTGCTTTAGAAACACACTCAAATGAAAACAGTAATGGAGACATAAGCGCTATCATTGTCAGCAATAAACTCTGTTACCAAACTAAGTAGTTAGCATACAAACTATGTGGAATTCTGTTTTACTGTACGATTGAAATATAGTAACCAAGTAGTTAACAACAATGAGGGTATCTTATAGGTGGGAAAGGTGATTTTATCTAAAACAAAGCCTGAAACAAAGTATGTTTCACTTGCTCCCTGTCACACTAGCACCAGAATGGGTATAATGTCCAAGAAGTCTGTCCAACAGTCTGGCACCATCATATTTCTGTCCAGACTTTAGGCTGTGGATTGGTTGCCATGACATAAAGGACATGCTTCAAGTCCTGACATCTCCTGAGCTCTTAGCTTGTAGGTTAGGCCTTTTTGGAGATAACAGTGTTTTAGTTACTTTCCACTTCCTGAGTGGTCAAGCTTTGATCACTGTTCTTTGTCTCTGGATATGGATATCTTTTTGAAGCCTGAGTGATCTGGGAGCTTGATGACCTGCTAAATTGTGTGCTGTTAACACAGGACATTCTGAGGGCCTTGTCTCCCTTTATATTCCTCTGGGTACTACCACACCCAAACTTTCCCACTTATTCTCTGTTCATGCATATTATTGTGGTTATCAGCAGTGATCCTGCCAAAGATCAAACACTAATGAGATGTTACATTCTGTGACTTTTTGTTCTCTCGATGACATTTTTTCACAAAAGTTTTTTTAAAAGGTAAATCTTGTGACAACTTGTGGCTGTAGTGTTAAATTTGGGCTAGGATAACACAGGCCAGTTTTGGCAGGACATGGAGGCCAGTAACAACCTTATAAGTTACAGGTATTTAAGGCACGTGAAGATAGAGAGGAGGTACGGAGCCATTCTGAATCCTGTGCCTTAAAGATGCTGATCAACAGAGTACACAGACTTTGTCTCTGTACAATATATACCATTAAGTTAAAAAAAGCCTGTGTGGCCCCAGAAGACTCAGATAATACAGAGGAAACCATAATAGAATGTGTGACTGTATGATAACTAGCATGACAACCTGGTTGTGATGAGCCAATAATACTTGCTAAGCATCTTGCTCAGCAACAATCAAATCAGCTTTGGAGGCTAGAAGACTTAACTATGTTTTTATGTCCAACTAACTGGGACTCTTGCAGAAGTTAGTATGTAGAAGTAACACTATAGAGAAAAGAAGTTGAACTGAAAACTTAATGAAAATTGGCAGGTTTACGCACATGTAAGAAGCATGGAGTGACTATATCAAGAAAGGATTTTGCCAAGAGAGCAGGACATAGCAGAATTAGATCAGTAAAACTTTGAAGCAGTGTCTGTTCCCTGAGAGCAGCTTGAGGTGAGTAAACTTCTTGTGAGTTGGCACTAGCAGGAGCTAGACGCATCACATAGACCTGGGCCAGTGTTTGAGCCAAGTAACTTTGATCTGAGAAACTGGTAACTTAGATTTTTGCCTTAGTATCAGCTAGAGGATATTACTGATGGAGAAATGAGCTCCAAGAAGCTGGTTAACCAAATCTCCTAAGTTTTCCTTGCTCAAGTCTAGCATGTGTAGTTTTCAGTTTCTTCCCAACTCCCTCTTTTCCTGTCTCATTGTAGTTAGCAGTAGAATCTACCAAGTAAGTCTTGGGTACGATATCATAACCTTCATGATGTGGTCTCCGGATGAGACTGACTGGTGCTTTGAGAACTGGTGGAAGCAGCTGATGGAAGCAGCTTTAAGATATGTGAGGAAGAGGAAGATTTCAGAAAGTTTGGAGTAAGACAGACATTCCTTTTTGTATATGTTCTGGCTGTCACTTTGTCACTTTGTCACTTTTTTAGCTTTTCATTTTTTTGTTCATGCTATGATGTTTGCTGGAAGGCATNTGTCAATATAAATACATATAACACCCCCAAACCCTATCAAAACAGGAAACATCTTTGCTTCTGCTTTTTACCTGGAGGAAAGATCAAAGAAGAAACACTGTGCAACAGATGTTAGTTACATAGCTTAATGCAGTGTGATCTATAAAATACATACAGAATACAAAATACATGCAGAATACAAATTTGCTTCCAG
>WBMY01015918.1:243063-254239 GCA_013397315.1 Donacobius atricapilla
TTTTTTTTTTTTTTTAATTTGTATGCAGGATATACTTTTGACTGGCAAGAGATCCTAAACTGATGAACTGTTTTGAGTCTGATTAGAATCTTGCCCATGGACAGTAACATAAGCATCAAACCTCTCATGCAGCCAGCCACTATACCTCTAGGGAAGAACAGTTTGTTAATAGCTTTGCTTATGCTTTCTGCATTTATAGCATACTTGTGCTGCTGTTTCTGCTTTGATACTAGAACTATTTCAAATTTCATTCCAGATTATCAAGTAAAGCTGCAACACTGCAATGGCCAGGAAAACTAGGGGCTGGACAGTAATGGGTTTTTCATTGAAATTCTTTCAGTTTTTCAATTCTTAGGCTAATATCTGTGTTGAAGAGTTGCCAGTAGTTGTCTGCAATAACTGAAGAACTATTTCTTTACATATTTATTGGTTTTATTTTATTTTAATTGAAAGAAAATCCTTCTGAACAAACAAAGCTGATAAGGCTTCAGAGTTGCCAAATGATTCTTGTCATTCGGCAGAGGACTATGTCGTTTGGGTGATAGCTTTGTTCAGCCTTTCTACATATCACTGCTTCATCTTAACCTAAGAAAAAGGATGTATTTCTTTGTGAAGCTTCAGCTTAAAAACAGTACAGTAAAGAATTTCTTGAAGAAAAGTCTGTTCTGCATATTCAGAATAAATCAGCATTATAGATTGGAGATTTCCTTTACTGAGCTGTTTTATGCCTAAATGCAGATTTCTCATATATACAGGACTTACTGATGCAGGCATCATATAGCGTTGTATGTGGGGGAGCATTTTTCCCATCAGAAATATTATGCTGCTACTTCCTTACTCAACTCTGTCTGCTTCTGTGTGTATATACTTAATAGTATATTTAATTTTGGTCTGGAATACTACCTGATCTTCCTGACAGGATTCTGACTGGTGAATGAGAGTTGATCCACTGTCTGTGGAGTGTGGGTTAAGGCTTTATAAGAAAATCTAAGAGCATAGGAAAGCTTTCTGAAGAGCTTTTTGCTTGCAGTTGTATACACCAACACAGACACCTGTAGAGTTTGCCAATGTCTTGGATTAGTTCCTACTTGTCAATGTAGCAGAATTAAACTGCAAAGACAATATTAATAAGAGCTTGAAGGAAACAGCTAGTAGTTGAGGATCTTACTGAGGGCAAAGAGCTTTTTTGTGGTCATCTGTGTTACTTCTGCTGTACATCTGATGCTTGTAACATAGCTGAAGGAGGAAATACGGGGGATCTGAAGGATGCTTCGAGACCTGTCTTNTTATTAGACTTAAAACACCCATGCTGACACCATAATTCTTGCAAAATATCTGCAAGCTTTGATTTGATGGTTTCAAATGACCTTGCTTCATCTTACAATCTTTAGCTTTTATTTCGTAAACCAAGATTGTTTTTTATTGTAAACCAAGGAAAAGGTTTTTTCACTATTAATGTGACTACTTTGGGCATAGTCCTATACCTGTGATCACGGTGGAAATTACAGCAATGGTCTGCTCTTTTATGTGTAATGTTTTTGGAGTTTATTAAACTTTCTATTTTAATCTTATTTGTTATTTATCACCTGCCTAGAAACCACTCTCTTGATCACATAATTTTCAGACTTTTGACATTTGAATGCAATGAATAAGTAGAATTCTTAATGGTGGGTGATTTTAATCTTTACAGCAGCAATAAATCTGGCAAAATCCTCAAGCAATGGTGTGGATTTCTTCATGTTTTGTTCCCTTTCTCCTTTTTGAAAAGGTTGCTTGATTTAAAATTTAGGGCTGGTAGCCATTGTTTTTATTACGAATGCTCAAATATCAAAGCAGGTGTTCCAACAAACTTTACTTTCAGCTAATTATTATAACCTGCTTATTCTAAGCTTAACTGGTGTGAGTTAGCTCTCTTTGGCAGCAAATTATTTCTCTTTCCTGAGGTGTAGGAAGCTGTTCTAATTTCTTCCTTGACATGCAAGTGCAAGTAGAGAAGACTGAATAGAACTGGTTTCATACAGTATTTTGTCATGACATGAATATCCACAGCCTTGTTTTGGAATTGTTCAATGGAATGTATAAGAATATTCATTAAATCATAATGAAAAATGTGTTGAAAGGCGAGGGGACATAATAGGACACATTGTGGGGGATCTGGGCTATAGTGATATTAATGTTTTAGTTTATCCTTGTACTATAGCTGTTGCAGCAAATGCACTGATAAAGACAATAAAATGGGGGATAGTTCACTTACACTAAACATCTGAAAAAAAATTATTCTAGCTTTTGGACTTGGTCTGCTGCTGCCAAAGTTTTAAGGTTTTTGAATTGTATGCAGAGCAGATTTCTCTGGTGTGTTGGTGATGTTCAAATAATGCTGCATTACTCTTACAGGGAAGAATATTATTTGAAAGGTACAAGTAGATTTCCGTACATATATAAGTAAAGGAACAGCTTAGTTGGAACTCCTAAAGTACATTAAACTACTTCAGTTGCACTTTGTCAACAATTCCATCTGAAGTCTTCTTTCCATCTGTTCCAGCCAAATAATTGCAACATTGTTTAATTTTTAGAAAAAAATGCTAATGAAAAGTGTCCATGCTTTTGAAAGTGGATCTATACTACCATTAAATGCTAAACATCTAATACAGTTAAAACCAGATTTTCCTACCTTATTGTATATTTCAGTGATTGAAATTCTGGCATAGATTTCTTCTGATTGTTCTAAGGACATAGTTTTCTTCTGATTGTGCTAAGGAAAATTTGGATTGCTTGGGAGGTTTTTTTGAGATAAGATGAGTGGTGGAACTACAGAATTTTTCACAGTATTGTCAAAATACAGTCGTTTGTTCCATAAAAGTTAGCACCTATTGTTTGTGGGTCATTATATAAGATTGGAAATTTGATTTTTTTTTTTCATTTTTCCAAGAGCTGATACGTGATACATTACAGTCAGAGTGTTGTCATATGTATTTTCTCTGCACACACTCATGCATCCTGCCAGTTTGTGGCTGTTGTAGATTCACTTTTGGAGTAGTGGGGATCTTGTGATACAGACTGAGAGCTAAACTGTTAAAACAGGTGGAGGAATGCATGCAAGAACAGTTTCTCCTTACGGAGATCAGAAGGACAAGTATACTGCTGAGGGTGCTGCCAAGGACAAGAAAAGGATGCTATGCATTACCTTTTTCTACAAAGGAGAGTTTGGGGTGAATGAGTTGGGGTGAATGGGTTTGAGTGTATGAAAAATCTGCTTGGAGATTGTGGTTGATGAATAAAATACCAACTCTGTTTTCTCAGATAGCTATTGGATTTCCTTTGTCTGTGGTAGCATGAAAGAAATAGATGGTTTAATTTCTTTCAATTTAATGACCAGTCTGATTTTTTGGTCAGTGGCAGGCATCTGGTTTGTGATGACTGTCTGCTGTTTCCACAATATTGTGTAAATTCTACCTCTGCTTAACAAAGCAGGTTGCTATGTGCTTTGCTATTACAAGTTTATAATAATTTTGACTTCTAAGTCTAGTTTTAAATGTTGAAACATTTTGAACCGTGAAGTCGTATTCATTTGATAATGTGACATTTGTGATATAATGCTGCACTGATATTTATTAAAGTTTCATTTCCCCTTAAATATAGAATAATTTTAGATTTTCAAGTATCTCTAAGATTACTTGGAAAATTTTTCTCCTCTGCCTAAATTATTTGAAGGTGAAAGTTAGGGTTGTGTTTTGAATTACACGGAGTGAATTTAATTTATTGTATACAGAGCTATTTTGTCAAATAAACATCAAGGAGTTTGCGCTTAGGAATATGGGGGTTTTTTGTGTGATCACCAGCTTGGTAATGATAGATAGCAAGTTAAAGCAATGAGATAATTCTGAATAGCCTTGTTAGTCTTCTTGACAATAACTTTATAGACCACAAAAAGAGAGGTGCATACCATTTGGTCACTGAACAATTTTTTTAACAACCTAAATTAGACCTTAGCATGTTGAAATGCAGAAAGAGAGTTGTGTCAGTGATAGAAATGGCTTTGCTACTATCTTCTACATCTTACATATATATCTTGCAATATTTGATAACTTTCTGTCTTTGCACATATAATTTTTTGCACTTTTTAGGGCTAGCTGAACCGCCATTGTATTTTACTTAGAGTACAGTTCTGCAGACAAAAATGCAGTATATCAGAGACAAAACTGTTAGTTTGGAAAGAATGTAAAGGTATTTCTAAGTGGCTGTGGAACATGAGTTTGAACTGTTCGGGGAAATTTTTTTCTTTTCCCCACTGGCTTCAGTAGCATAAAAAGTCAAAATAATCTTCAGGACCAGTGCTACTCTTCTGATCTTGTGCAATGTATTTCTAATGCTAAACATTACATAATGATAGTACCTAGTATGCATGTAAAGGCAGTATGTGCAAGTTATGTCTTAGAACAAACAGATAACAGATAAATTCCTATTTCTGAATCCCATTATTAAGCTCAAGTTACCATGTTTTCACTGTGCCAGTTTGGTAGACTAAATGTGTGCTGAAACAGTGCAAAGAAAACTGGTTTTATTCACTAACTATTCTAGAACAATTGGAATACTATAATAATTCATTGGCACGAAGATGCCCGATTTTAAAAAATATCTGCCTTTATTGCAAGGAAAGAGATAAGGATAAAATGAAATTTTGCTGTTGGTCTATAGTCTCTGTGAAGTCTTAGCATCACATAATTCTCTGAAAAAAGATCTATTGGCAGAGAAAGTAGAATTCAGCAAATTCTATTTATGCACTAAGCAACTACTTTTTTCTTAACACCCACAGTGGACACATCCTTGTACAGCTGGTATATATACCAACAATCTCTGCTTAACAGCTGTTTACCTTTTTTCTTAAAATATCTGAGAAACAGGCCTCTGATTTTCACCAGCGTAACCTCTGTTGTCTGGTAGTGCCAGGTTAGATAGTTTGTTTTTCTCCTAAAGTTTAACTTTTTCTGTGGCCAGTTGATCTGAGATAATACAACAGTGCACATGTATTCATGAAAGTTCTTTAAGTTCCCAGAAATGAAAATGTACTACATTCACAGAAGTATTTCTTCTCTTTGTGAGAAAAAACAGCTACGTCCTGTGTGTATAACAAATAATTGTGGTGGATTCTCAGCTAATTAAATTCAATCTGCTGGAGTTATAGCTATAAAGTGGCAGCTGTCGGCAGGAGTGAGGCCACCAAAGAACTTTTGTCTCTAGAACTTGGAATTGAGCCCTGAGAAATGCACTGAGAGATATTGTCCCTTGGAGAGCCAGGCCATGGAGACAATAATAGGTTCTTATTTCTACCTGAGACTAACAGGTGGTGAGGACAGTGTGGGAAACCTAGAGGTTTGAATCCAGGACATAACCTGTACAGAATTTATATTTTAGGTGTTTTCTAATCTAAAACCAACAAGCTATTACAGTTTAAGTTGTAGTCAAGCAAATATGTAAAGTTTGCCACATACACACTCATATTTGAGGTCAATCTCAAGGAGTGTTGTCCGACTTAGAAACTAAAAATGTAAAGCAATTACACTGTCTGTGGAGATTAACTAGATTTACAGCACAGTGACTGGATTTGCCTGTAAAACTGCTAGCTATTTGGAAGTTCCCATTGGTACTCCCTCAAAAAATATACTGTTTATACAGCTTTTTGGTCATCAGGTTCATAAATCTAAATTGATATGAAAGCCAATTAGCATTAGAGGTTTAAAAAAATTGTTCCATGCTGACAAGACAGAGTAAGTAGAAATAAATTTTAACCATTTGGCAAGATGTAGACTTAAGTAAGTCTTCAGGGAAGTATCCAGGATCTACTGGTTATAAAACTGGTATTAACTGAATTTAACTGTAAGCATAATTGCCTTTGGTCTTGATTGAAATTTTGGAATATGTTCACATCCTGTGAGTGGTCAATATCCACATGCAACTATTGATGCATGGTCTCACAACAAGAGAGAGGTTACAGTGTACTAGGAGAACTTCTGTCAGGAGAATACCTGGGAAGCAATCAAAATTTTTCTGCTTATTTTAAAATTTAAAATCCATGGTGATTTTAAAAAAAATCCAAAACAACTAAACAAAACCACCTCAGAATTAGTATCTTTTGACACACAGTAGTGTAGTTGCTGTGATCCTACAAGACAGGAAAGCCCCTCATTGTATTCTTTTGGATTTGGAAAAATACTTACTTATTAATATAATCTGTGTTAGCATTTTGCCAAATAATTTGGCATCATAAACTTAACAACTTCAAAACTGAAATTCTGTCTTCAAGGTTGACTGGATAAATTCACAAAGCAGAAGTTATCAGGCCACAGAAGAAATGTTGGATGCAATACATGTTTCTGGAATATAAAGGTGTTGCCTACTTTATGGCATCTTCGAAAAGAACTTGAAAATATAGTCTGTGGCAGTGTCCTGAACAACAGGAAGAGTATTTGTGTAGTCCTTAGGATGGCCTGAAACAAATCTGGAGATATAAAATGTTAAATTGATAGAAGATGCAACAGAAGTTCATTAATATGTGATACTTAGTATTATAATTAATTAATGCAGTTCTTAGTTATGCCAGCTATTTCCAGTTAGACTATCCCTTGCTGTGTGCATCAATAATAATAGCCGATGTCTTTGTATGATGAATGAAGTAATTCACATGCACACTAGCTACTTCAAGCTAAATTATCCCTTTGCTATATGATTCTATGTTAATAGCTGGATGTCCTGTATAATGGATAAAGTAATTCTCAGGCACACTGAAGCTCTTCTATCACCAGATATGATGTAATTTAATCTTATTTCTCTATCAGCACAATAAATGGGACTGTGTGTGAAAGAGAATCTATGTTTGTTTGTAAGATTTTACTTGGAAATAATCTTCCAAAAAGGAAGAAAATGAATGCATGGCAAAGAGTCCCATGTTCCCAAAAGGTTCTGTTTATAGTTTTGTTGAGCTTAGCATTTATTGTAAGGATGGCAGATTGTTCTAGTTTTAATAATCATAGTGCTGTTCTTTTTTAATGTTGCATGATCTGTGGGCTGCCATAAAGTTGTTACAAATCGAAGGGCTGATATAACATGAAATGAAGCACCTCTTCTGAATGTTCCTTTTGTTCAGTATTTAACAAATTAGTATGTTGACATTTGTCACTGATGGATTTCATTATTTGGTGAAAGGGTTTTAGGGGGTTTGACAGCATGAATGGTTTGTCCTGCAGACTTCTGAGAATTGATAAAGGCATCTTTGTTCTTTGTGCAAAAGTACAACAGATATCTTATTGACTGATGCATACAAAAAAGGCTTGTATAGCTGCTGTGCAGAATAAACTAAGAAAATAAAGCCATTACTTATTCTTCTATGTTTTTCTCTTTTTCTTTTTTCACTAACAGCATGTATCTCTTTAGTCAAAGGAATTAGAAGCATTGGATACTCATTCAGTAAAATGAAAACATGTAATTTTTATCAGTTTATATACTGTTTATAGATGACAAAAATAAGAAAAACCGGTTATGGATTATGTACAACTGGTTAGACAAATTTCTACATTTCTAAGATCATTGTATATTTGTATAAATAGATGATAAAGGCATCTCAGGAATGCATTTTAGCAGTTATACTGAAAATCAGAAAGAACTTGACAGTGTTGGATTTTCAGTATTCTACACCATTTTTTTAAGTAAAATGAAAGACTTCAGCAAATGGATTAATAACTACCAATTCTTAAAAGCAAAAATTATGGATGATACCGCATATGGGCAAAAATTAGATTATGTGTGATTTGGATTACTATGTTAATCTTTTTGTTTGCTTTTGTTTGCTTGTTTGGAACAAGGTGCAAGAGTGTAATAGAGACTGACTGAAAGTTGAAAAGACTTGTATCTGTACCTCTTGTATGATCTGAGAAGTTCTGATATTTTTAAAAAAATCTGAGCTTTACTTCTTTATCTTTTTCTTAGAAAGATCAAGGATTTATAGCTCTTTCTCCCCCGGTAATGTTTGGGGTTTCCCAAATGATTTGAATACATATCTGGAGTTTTCTCATTCTGCAAATGAAGTGTTTGTCACAGGAATCCTTAAAAAACAAGAGCATTTCTTAGGTTTGTTTTTTTTTGGTGACGCTACTTTTATTGTAGCTCACAGAGATTCAATAAGAACCACTTCTGCCTTCTAGCAGATTTAATTTCCTTTAAAACAGTGATACCACAAGGCCTTGAATTGAGAAAAGAGTCCTGGGAAACTCAAAGAGCAAGCAATATGTTTTACAGTTTTTCCTTGGGGTTTTTTGGGGGGTTTTGCTTTTTTTTTTTTTTTTGAGGATAAAATCTTTCTTGTATAAATTAAGTGAAGAAAAAAAGTACCCATTTTTTACTTTATTTCATCTTCTCCACATCACCTTTTGAGAGCACTAATGTATAGGCACTTGAGTGATTTTCTCTGAGTATGGTGAAGCATATGTATATTGCTTTCTGTCTAATTGTTTACTGTAGCTGGTTATTTGCAGTGTCTCTATGCTGTGTTAATATCCACCAGAAACTTCATGATACAGTAAAAGGAAGTCCCAATCTTCCAGTAATAACAATGATGGAAAGTTACAAATAATGAAATCCATCCATGATCAAGTAGTATCATCCATCAGTGGTAAAATGTCATCACTTAGACTGGAGCTGAGGAATGTTGTTAGTGACTGTTCATCATATTAATCATTTTTAGCAAGAACACAATGAGTAGTTTGAAAAGTCAGTGAAATAAATGATATGATAATTTCTATTTTAAAACAAGTGAACTTGCTTTTTTAAAATTTCCCTTTGGCATGTGAGAAGAAAACAAAAAAATATACACAGAACATTTTATATTTATAAAAGCAGAGGTGTGAGTACCTGTATCTGTATCTCCTTCCATTGGTCACTTCTTGCAGAAATAATATGATTAATTAAAATATTTCATTACAATGATCAACGTCTATCTGTTGCTATTTTCTGTTCACTTTTTTTAAATTTCAGCAAGTACATAAGATTAATTTTGTAGTCCTAATATAAATCAGTGTTAAATGAAAAAAGTTAATACAAATGTATGGTCCAAATAGAGACTTTCCACTATTTTTTGTTATTAAGTATTTTCACATGGTTAATAGTATAACTGTTAGTTTTTAAAAATATTTTCTTAATTTGACCAATTTCTAATATTTGAAAGGACTCAGAAATGTGGTAGAAGCTTCATATAAAATCTGGAACATAGCAAATCCATAATGTAAACCAAACATTGCATTTATATAAAATTATTGCTGAAATTATTGGAACTATGATATTTCCTCTGTCTCCTTAGACATGAACAAAACTTGTTCCTCAGCCTCTGACCTTTTGTGAAGCTACCTGTATTAGCAAGAGTAAAGATGTTTTATCATCATTGTGATCTACCAGGTGTCTTACATCAAACAAAAAATATAAGATGAAAAAATCCATATCCTAAGATGCTTTGCAGAGCAATCTGAACTAGAAATAAGTTTATTTTCTGCATATTTTTTTCTTGCTCTTTAATTGAAGTACTGTGGATTGACTTCCAGTCTATCTGATTTTTAAGAAATAACCAAATTCAGTTGTGTAGCTTGTAAGATTTGTTTGGAAATGTCTGCCATGATACAGTGCAGTTTTATACCATGAATATTTAGTAAGGGATCTGGGAAATGGTTTCACAAATGATTTTCAGGGTTTACAGTGTTAGTAATTTTTTGAGAAGCAGTTGGAAGTGAAATGTGAAGGTTAGAAACTGAGCTGCATAAAGTATGGAGCATGCTTTTTTTTTTTTCTTTTTAGAAGTGAAACAGGTGCTTATATTTATTGAAGTCACTTTATTTGCACTTAGCCATAAATCAGTTAACTAAATCAATTACATATGGAAAAGTCATTGTGTGACATACAACATGAAAAGCTGTATTCTCTCAAGATGTTTCTCCTGGAAAGCTGGCTGTATGACTTTTGACAGTGTTGTTAGCCATTTGTTATTAGGAGGTGTTGTGTAATTGATTTTTGTAAAAGAGTATGTTATTTCATGGATTTTTTGGACAAGAGGTTTCAAAACAATCTGTGAAAAAATCTTGCTGGGAACTTGAGGTTTTGAAATTATAATTTTTCTCTTCCCCCACCCCATAATTTTCTATGTTTGCTTCTCTTTACAATAACAGACAATTTGCTGCCTGTCACAAACCTTGGGATTATGGAAATTTCTAAATGAATAGATATTGTTGGACATATGACATTCAATATGACATTAGTAAACAAAATATGGAGAGTTCAAAAGTGTGTTCATGCTTTGTGATTTCCTCATTGTGATACAGAATGTGGAAGATGAAAAGGAGTGAGCTAAACATGTTGTTAGGCATCCTGGGGGCATCACCGGTCAACTGATGAATAACTCCAGCTCTACAGTTCTTACTTGACTTGACTCCTGGTTGTTCTTGTCACGTCTAGTTATTAATGATCTTATTACAAAATTGGCTTAACTTACTGTCGATATGAGTCTCGGATATCAGACTGAAGTTTGTATGTTAAAATACACCATTCTTTGTTTCCTTCTTGCTTTACTTCCCAAGTCAGGATATTTTAAGTGCAGCAGGATATCACCCACAGATAAGCTGTTTTGTGATTTTTTGTAAAAACACAGTTAGAGGTTTTTGAATTAACACTGTCAAAGAGTGTGCGCTCTGTGTGTGTTAGAGAGAGGATCAGACATTAGTTGTATTATAACCAGATTGTTCATTTGCAAACAACAAGAAGTTGGGTGTGTGGGTTGATCTGCTGGAGGGCAGGGAGGCTCTGCAGAGCAATGTGGACAGGCTGGATCATGGGCTGAAGTCAGTGGTATGAGATTTAAACAAGGCCAAGTGCTGGGTCCTGCCCTTGGGTCACAATAACCACATCTTACGCTATGGCTGGGAAGTACTCATTGGAAAAAGGACCTGGGGTTGCTGAGTGACAGTGGCTGGGCATGAGCCTGCTGTACCCAGATGGCCAGGAAGGTCAATGGCATCTTGGCTATCAGCAATGGTGTGTCCAGCAGGAGCAGGGCAGTGATTGTCCCCCTGTACTCAGCACTGATGAGGCCATTCCTCAAGTGTTCAGTTCTGGGCCCATCCCTGTAAGAAAGACATTGAGGTGC
>WBMY01015920.1:12805-28872 GCA_013397315.1 Donacobius atricapilla
AGAGAGAGAGAGAAAGAAATCAAGAAGAAAAAAAAAAAATACCAGAGAAGAGCAAAAGCAGGATAAAAAAATCCCCGGAGCCTGGTGGCGAGGCGAGGGCAGCAATGAGCTCGGCGCGCTCTGCCCTTACCTGGCAATAATGGGAAAGTGCTCCTTCAATTGAGCTGTTCCATTCTTTCGCCCTGAGCTACGAGGAGTAGATTGGATGAAAATTATCAGGCTCCCTGTCTAGAATAAATATTCTCGCGATGGAGCAGGCCATAAATAAGCGAGTGGCAATATCCCGGGTTATGAAGATGTAATTTCTGTCTTTAATAGCTGAGCAGGCCCCGGGGAGCGGCTGCCGGTGCCCTGCCCGGCCCCGCTATTGATGAGGGGCAAAATACAAACAAGCAGAGAGGAGCTTTTGTTTCCTTAACCCCGGAATTATGGATACTCCCAGGGAAATAACCGGGAGGAGCCCGGGCGAGCAGCAGCCCCGGCGGGATTAGCCCGGATCAGCCCTCGCTGCATCCCTGGGGAAGGGGGGCGGCCCCGAACCCCCCCCAGAACCTGCCGAGGGCACCCCGGGAGCATTCCCGGCCCTGGGAATGCACATCCCGGCAGGGGCTGCGGGCCTGGGGCGGCACCCGGGACCTTCCCCGCCTCGGAGTGAGAATTCCCCCCTCCCAGGGAGAATGTAACAAAACCCGGGCCTCCATTCCTGGCGAGAATTCCCAAAAAATCCACGTGTTTATTTACAGGAGCGGCACCCGGGACCTTCCCCGCCTCGGAGTGAGAATTCCCCCCTCCCAGGGAGAATTTAACAAAACCCGGGCCTCCATTCCCGGCGAGAATTCCCAAAAAATCCACGTGTTTATATTTACAGGGCCGGCCTCCGGACGCCGCAAGGTGGGCCGATAATTAATAAGAGCTGCCGGGATGAAGCTCCAATTTTGATGGGATTAGCCTTAATGGTTTTATTTTTAAAAGCCGTTTAATTACTAATCAGCTCGCCCTGGCAGGCTGAGACGTGCCGGGGCTGCCCTGAGCGGTCCGGGAGGGGGTTTGGCTGGGACGGCTCCTCAGAGCTGCCTCAAATCGTCCCCTTTTGGCAGCGCCCTGAGCCCCCTGTGCCCGGGGGTCCCGGGGCGGGCTGGGGGGACCCCTGGAACATCCCGGAGCCGCGGGAGGTGTCCCTGCCCCTGGCGGCGGAGCGGGGGGATGGATTGGGATGAGCTCTAAGCTTCCGACCCAACCCAGTCTGGGATTCCGTGATCCCATTATGGGCTGGGGGGGATCAGACTGGCGTTCCCAACCCTGCT
This sequence comes from Donacobius atricapilla, assembly GCA_013397315.1. Lineage (NCBI taxonomy): Eukaryota > Metazoa > Chordata > Aves > Passeriformes > Mimidae > Donacobius > Donacobius atricapilla. Next base: position 14,110 of record WBMY01015920.1, read on the forward strand.
GCTCCCACCCCCAGCCACCCGCCGCCCGTCATCCATAACCCTTAATCTTTTAATTACGCGCGGTGACGGAGGGGGGGAACAGCTCCCCTCAGCCTGGCACCACCAGGAGCCCAAGGTGGGGAAGGAAAAGGTGTGGATCGCCCGCCAGGTGAGCTCTGGATCGCCTTCCCCACCGGGGAAGATCCCCGCGCGATTAAATCAGATGTTTTTGAAAAGCCCCGCCACGCCGCGGTTTCGTCCCGGTAAATCTGTGATTTACATTTAATTCCGAGTAACCTTTCCGCGGGCGCTGAGGTGTGAAGGAATTTAATGACACAAAGCCGCGTTTATGAAGAGCCCATTCATATTCATTAGGCGCGGGCAGTAACAACCCTGCCCGTGACGCCTCCGCGGGCCTTCGGTGCCGCAGCTCCGGGGGATGCGGGAGAGCAGCATCGACCCCCGCGAACGGCGTCCCAAAGGAGAGAGGGACGGAAAGGGCGCATTCCAGCTTTGGCACGGGCCGGGCCGGGACCATCCCTCTGCTTTAGAGAGAGCTGGGGTGAGAACGGAGGCCTGCACAGGGACGTTCCAGCCACCCGTTCTCAGGGCGTCCCTCCAAATCATGGAGCTCCATCCATTTTTAGGGAATCACTCCAAATCCTGGAGCTCCATCCATCCGTTTTTAGGGAATCATTCCAGATCATGGAGCTCCATCCGTTTTTGGGGAATCACTCCAGATCATGGAGCTCCATCCATTTTTGGGGAATCATTCCAGATCATGGAGCTCCATCCGTTTTTGGGGAATCACTCCAGATCATGGAGCTCCATCCATCCATTTTTAGGGAATCACCCCAAATCCCGGAGCTCCATCCATCCATTTTTAGGGAATCACCCCAAATCCCAGAGCACCATCCATCTGTCCATCTGTCTATTTTTAGGGCATCACTGAGCCGTGGGCCATCCCTCCCGCTCTCCTCGAAGGGAAGGGAAGGGAAGGGAAGGGAAGGGAAGGGAAGGTGCTGCCCAACAGCCAGGAATTCAACTTGGACGGGATACAGGGAACCGTGGAGTCACTGAATCATGGAATGCATCGGGATGAGCTTAAAGCCCAGCCAGGGCCAGCCCTGCCATGGCAGGGACGCCTCTCACTGTCCCAGGCTGCTCCAGCCCCGATGTCCAACCTGGCCTTGGGCACTGCCAGGGATCCAGGGGCAGCCACAGCTGCTCTGGGCACCTGTGCCAGGGCCTGCCACCCTCCCAGGGAACAATTCCTGCCCAATATCCCACCCAGCCCTGCCCTCTGGCAGTGGAAGCCATTCCCTGTGTCCTGTCCCTCCCTGCCTTGTCCCCAGTCCCTCTCCAGCTCTCCTGGAGCCCCTTCAGGCCCTGCCAGGGGCTCTGAGCTCTCCCTGGATCCTTCCCTTCTCCAGGTGAGCACCCCCAGCTCTCCCAGCCCGGCTCCAGAGCAGGGATTTCTCTCACAGGCCAAGCATTTTTGGTTTGAGCTTTATGGCACCCGGATTTCTCACGGAGCTGGGGACAAACTGTGCTCCCAGGCCCGGCGTTCCCAGTGGAACTGGGAATGTCCATCCCAGACCCCAGACCCGCGGCCGGGGCTGGCTCTGGCTGCGGTCAGCGAGGTGCAGACAGGGCCTGGACCAACGCTGGCTGTCCCTGTGCCCGGGGCGGGCACGGTGGCCCCGCGCTGCCCCCCGCCCTGCCAGAGGGTCCCTCGGAACCGGGCGCTCCCACCCTGGCTCTGGCAGATCCTGCCCTGCTTCCCCCGGAGCCGAGATTTGCCGCACGGCGCTGCCTTTTCATTTGCCGCTGCTTAAAAAGGATTGGGGAGATTAGGAGATTTTCAATTTAGCAGCAGGCAGGCGGGGTGGCGGGCGGCCTCCTGCTCCTCCTCGACGCGCCCTCATCAATAACAGCCCTCAGCCACCGCAGCGCCCCGAGCTGAAAACTGGATTTTAGCTTGAAAAAATGGGGAACCAGAGGAAAACGGAAACAACCGAGCCCCGGCCCCCTCTGCTTTCGGTTTCTGGGGCTGTGAAGCGAAAATTGTTTGGCTTGAAGCAGATGCCGAGCCTGTGCTCCCTGAGTCCACCAAAATCTGGGCTTTGTTTGACAAGTGTCCCCAGCCCTGGGCAGTGTCCCCATCCCAGGGCAGTGTCCCCAGCCCCTGTCAGTGTCCCCAGCCCGGAGCAGTGTCCCCATCCCTGTGGCAGTGTCCCCACCCCTGTGGCAGTGTCCCCATCCCTGTGGCAGTGTTCCCATCCCTATGACAGTGTCCCCAGCCCCATGGCAGTGTCCCCCAGCCCCGTGGCAGTGTCCCCACCCCTGTGGCNTGGCAGTGTCCCCAGCCCCATGGCAGTGTCCCCAGCCCTGGAGCAGTGTCTCAGTGTCCCCAGCCCCTGGCAGTGTCCCAGTGCCGTGTGCCGCCTGTTTCTAACCGCGCAGGCCACGGGCTCGGCGCCGTCGCTGCCATGCAGGGGCTTCCTTCCCTCCTCTCCTTCCCCTCTGATTGGAACGGAGCCTCCTGGGAGACGTGAACTCACCGCAAATGGCTTCCCAGGGATGGGAGCAAATGAAATGTAACAAATCTCCATTTGCAATTTTGGGGGCGCGTGACGGGAATGGGAATGGGGCTGGCTGAGCTCTGCCTCGGCGAGCGCTCCGTGCCTGCCGCTGCCGCTGAAATAATCCCTTTATCACCTTCATCCTTCATTTCCAGCGCGGCCCAAGAGCGCAGGGAAATGGCCCAGCCCGTCCCTGTCAGCCCCGGGGCTCTGCTTCCCACCACGGGCGAGAGGGAGGAGATTTCATCCCGGGTTTTTTGTGACCCCCCACCCTGTGTCCGAGTGAGGATTCTGGGGGGTGGTGGTGGTGTGGAAAAGAGTTCCTGGGGCTGCAGAGCTGCCAGGCCTGGCCAGCCCGGGCTGTGTGTGGTGCCATGAGGTGCCATGTGATGCCATTCCCTGCCAATCCCTGCCATTCCCTGCCATGCCATTCCTGCCATTCCCTGCCATTCCCTGCCATTCCCCGCCATGTTATTCCCTGCCATGCCAGTCCCTGCCATGCCACGCTGTGCCAACCACTCCCAAAGCCCCCTTGCTTTCAGCCCCACCTGTCACAGCTCCCCATGGCCTCACTGGCAACCACCAGAGTATCCTTTTTCCCACATTCCAGCGCTTCTCCCTCAATCAGGCTGTCCCATTCCCGGGCTGTGGCTGTCCCTGCATCCCTGGCAGTGTCCCTGCCCATGGGATGAATTTTAGGGTCCCTTCCAACCCAAACTATTCAATTTTTCTGTGGAAATTAAAAAAAAAATAAATTCCTTGCCGGCCCCCATCCTTCAGAAGAACATCCCTGGGCATGCCTGGATCTGGATCCCATCCCACCACCACAGGGATCCTGCCGGGCATGGAGCCCCAGGCTCATCCTGGGGGTGATTTGTTCGGGATTTTCCTGCGGATGCTGAGGGCTGGGCCCATTCCTGTCCTTCCCACGGGGCTCACGGGGCACCTGGATCGCCCCGGGATGCCACGGCAGCACCTCCAGCCCTGGGCGGGACCTCCCCCCGTGTCACCCCGGTGTGGATTTGGGTGGGGTTTGGGCTCTTTGCCCAAATCCCGTCCCTGCTCCGCTGCCCGTGACTGACAGACGTGCTCCGTGTGGGCCCTGGGCTCTGGGCTGCCTCTGCCTCGTTTTATAAATATCCAGGCGGCTTTGGCAGCCGAAGGGAAGCGCCGAGCCTGCCGAGGAACAGATGTAATTTTACGGGAGCGTTCGCGGCTCCGCGGGGTTGAGGACAAGCGAGCGCAAACACGAAATTCCCCGGTGGCCGCTGCGCCCGGGGAAGCCCCGTCCTACCGCGGCTCCTCATCCGCGCCCTGCACACCCCCGGGGGGACACGGGGGTCACCCAGCGTGGGAGCCAGCCCTGGCACCTTCCTGGGAGCCGGCCCAGCCCGGGGGAGCTGCAGGGGAGGCGTGGAGCGGTCCCAGCCAGGGCTGGGATCCCTGTGGGATGCCGAGGTGGAAATGTCTGGGTCAGGAGGGGCCGGGGGAGAGCCGGTGACATTCTGGGGGAGACGCGGAGGGAGTGAAGGCTGGCAGAGAGGAGCTGCAGCCCCCGCCCCTCGTGCCGGGGCATTGCTGCCCCTCGGCCGCCGCTCGTGGGGACAGCCCTGGGGTTGGGGCCGGTCCCTGACATCCGTGGGGAGCCCTTGGGTTTGGGGCCAGCCGTGGGATGGGCTGTGCCAGGCTGTGCTGGGCCGTGCCGGGCTGTGCCAGGCCAGGCTGCGCCAGGCCGCCTGTGCTGGGCCGTGCCAGGCTGTGCCAGGCCCGGCTGTACTGGGCTGTGCCAGGCTGTTCCAGGCCAGGCTGTGCCAGGCCGGGTTGTGCCAGGCTGTGCTGGGCTGTACCAGGCTGTTCCAGGCCGTGCTGGGCTGTGCCGGGCTGTGCCAGGCCGGGCTGTGCCAGGCTGGGCTGTGCTGGGCTGTGCCAGGCTGTGCCAGGCTGTGCCAGGCCAAGCTGTGCCAGGCTGTGCCGGGCTGTGCCAGGCTGTACCGGGCTGTGCCGCTCTGTGCTGGGCTGTGCTGGGCTGTGCCAGGCCAGGCTGTGCCAGGCCGGGCTGTGCCAGGCTGTGCCGGGGCATGCCAGGCTGTGCCAGGCAGGGAGGTCGGCTCTCCCTCTCCATCTCACAGCAGCAGCGTTAATTTGAGCAGAACAGTCAGGGAGGGAAGGCCGTGCTAATGAGACGCAGATGAATCTCGCCGGCTCCGGGGGTGTCCGGGGAGCTGTTCCTGCAGCACCGATTACCCAGCCTACAGCAAGGAGCCGGCTGACGCTGTTCGCTGCTGCTGATGGAGGCTGGGGCAGCTCGCAGAGCTCCGGGCTGGCAGCCCTGGGAAGGGGCCTGGCCCTGGCAGCGTCCCAAACGCTGCTCGGGGTGTGCCCACCCAGGGATGGCTCGGTGGCTGACACGGCAGGACACGGAATGGATCGACTCCATGGAGCTGTCAGCAGAGAAAGAAGCTTTATTTACAATCCCAACAGTTTCTTTTAGAACACGCTGTGTAAAAAGGTCTGTTATTGCTCCATGGCACTGACACTGCTCTCCATGGGTTCAGGAATAGGAAACAACCCCTGGGACAGTTGTTCTGGCAAAGGGAACACTGTTTGCTGAGCCTGTGCTGAGACATGCAGAGAGATGGTTTGGGAAGAGAAACTGTTGGCAGCTTTCCCTTGGGAAAGGAGCTGGGAATGGTCAGCGAGCTGAAATTCAGGCTCAGAAATGTCGAGCCCACAAGTGGGGAGGGGATCCTGGAGCAGGCCTGGGGCTCTCTCCAAGGGATTATCCCTGCTCCAGGGCTGGGGGAACACTCTGATGGGGAGCGTGGTGAGCACAGGGGGAGCTGCGGGAGCCCCCGCCGTGCTCGGAGCACCGGGAGCCCTCACTCCTGGGAAGTTCCTGCTGGGAACGGGAATGCTGGGCTGGTCTCAGGCCAGCAGGATCAGCACGGCCCTGTGGAAAAGCCAGGGGCCAAGGAGAGAGCGGCAGAGGCCGGGCTGAGGTGATGGCCCAGTGTCGCCCTGATTTTTTCAGCCTTCTCTTCTGTTTCACAGTTTCGTGTTTTGGGTGCTTTCTCACACTCTGGTCAGTAAACACTAGCAAATGTTCATCATAACTTCAAGGCAGTTTACATTCTTTGTCTTAGAGCTATGGACAGCTGATGGACAGTTGTCCTGACCAACGGGATGGGGAGAGGTGTCAGCCTTCCCCCCAATCCCTGGAATTTGTAGAGATACTGTATAATGGAGTCAGGCTTTCAAATAAAGGAGAGTTTTTAGTTCATGCCTCCTGCTCAAAGTGTGAGTGTGTGTCTGTGTGTGTGATGAGCTGTGTCAGCGCAGCATGCGGCCATCATGAAACTCCCCTGGGAAACCCTCCAGGACCCCGGAGGGAGGGAATGCCGGCATTCCAGGCAGGTTTCCGGGCTCTCTGACCTCCCTGGGCCCGGGAAAGTTTCCCTGGGGTGTTTCAGCAGCGGAACACCCAAACCACTGCCCCGAACTCCTTTCCTCCTGCGAGGCCTTGCCCCGATTTGTTAAAGAAATGATGTCAGAAGCAGAACCACAGCCGGGAGCAGCTGGCTCCCGCCAGCCCCTCATCCTTCAGCAGCCCCGGGGGTTTTTTGCTGCTTTGGGGCCCGACCTGCCCCTGCTGGGGGTCACAGCCAGCAGCAGCCACAGCCCCGGGTTCACACTCGAGGGCCGAGCAGAAACTGCTGAGAGGAAAGCGAGAAAAGAGCCGGGAGATGCAAATGCGGCGGAAAAAGTGACTGTGAGCTGGGGCAGCCGTGCCTCTCGCAGCGGGGCGCGTCCCACCGAGCCCTTTCTGCCTCGCTTCTCCCCCGGGCTGCCAGAGGAGCCGCCTCAGCTCCCTGGAAGTCTCTGCCTGGCGGGGAGGGAAGCGCTGGCAGAAAAACAAAGCCGTAGGAAGCGGGAGGACATTTGTTTTGCCAGCCTGCAGAGAGAGGCTCGGTTTGCAGCGCTGGAATCGCCTCCCGACGCGTTCGGGCCGGAGCAGGGGGTGCTCAGCTGAGTCACGGTTAGGTACAGGAGACACCAAACACAGCCTTAAACCCAGGCTTATTCAGGAAAGATCTTTCAGCGCGTAATTATCTCTAAGCACACGCTTAGGTGCCTTCCAAGCGGGGCTGCCCGGCTGGATTAGGGCCGTAATTCCCGGGCTGCTCCCGTGTTTGCCCCAAACCGCGCCGTGGGCGCTGCCCTGCCGCAACCCCAGCGGGGCCAGCTGGGCACCCCGGGCCCGGGCAGGACCCTCTGCAGGCGGCAGGTCCTGCAAGGAGCTCCGGGGATGAGGCACCGGCCGGAGCCCTCGCAGGTCCTGCTGCAGCGGGGCTCGGGAGCGGCTCGGCGCTGCAGGACCTGGCCCTGCTCTCGTGCAAAGGGCCGGCGCAGCTGTATCGGCCGCGATAAACATCTGCACGCCGCGATAAACATCTGCAGGCCTGATCAACTTGGGCCAGCCCAGCAGGGCTCCGGGGGCGCTGGGGGCCGGCCCGGGCAGGGAACTGGGGGGCCACTCGTGCTCCTGCCGCTCTGTCACCTCCAGGTGTCCCTTGGACGCCGCCAGGGATGTGACCCCGGGCACTGTTCCCGTGCCTGACCGGCCTTTCCAGGAGGAAATTCCTCCCGGATTTCAGAGCACGGCCCTGCCGGGCTCCCTGCTGGAGCTGCCGCTGGGTGGGGGCCCCTCCCTGTCGCCCTGATTTTTTCAGCCTTCTCTTCTATCTCACAGTTTCGTGTTTTGGGGTCTTTCTCACGCTCTGCTCTGTAAACACAGCCAATGTTATTGTAGTTTCAAGGTAGTTTTCATTCCTGTTCTTAGAGCTCTGGACAGCTGATGGACAGTTGTCCTGACCAACGGGATGGGGAGAGGTGTCAGCCTTCCCCCCAATCCCTGGCCTTTGTAAAAATACTATAAAATGGAGTCAGGCTTTCAAATAAAGTGGAGTTTTAGCTCATGCCTTGTGATCAAAGTGTGAGTGTGACGAACTGCATCACCTCCCTGCTCCCTCTGCTCCTCCCGGGACACCCTGGCCGCCCTCCAGCGCCCTGGGGGTGGGCACAACCCGCTGCGAAAGCCGCTCGCTCCTTCCCAGGCTGAATCACCCCGCGAGCTGATGATTTACGGGGCGGCGGGGCCCCATCCGGGAGGCTCCAGCAGCCTCGTGTCTGATGCGCGCCGGGCTGCTCTCACTCGCGGAGCCCCCCCAGCACCCTCGGGGATGCCGGAATCTCCCGGGAGGGGGCTCGGCCCCGGGTCCCTGAGCTCGCAGAAGCTCCCCCGAGCTGCCCTGGCTTCCCCCGGCGCTGCTCACCCGCGCTCGGAGCATCTTTCCCCGCCTCTGACAGGTTGCGACACCGAGCCTGGAAGCAGAAAGGGCGCTGATTAAAAAGAACAAGCGCCCGCGTTTAACGCGGTGTAATGATTTCCACCGAGCCTAATGGCTGCGAAACAGAAACGAGTTATCTCTGGCACATCAAAGGGCTGGAAAAATGTAGTCAACGGTACCTCTGAGCCATTCTGCATATCAAGTGGCGAGATAGCATCGTGAATAATGAGGGATTTGCAGCAGCGAGGTTGCACAAGCAGCAGTGAAGCAACGCTCACCGCGCACCTCCTCCCGGGCTACATCCAGGGCCCCAGGAAAGGCGATTTCCAAAGAGCTGCGCTTCCAGAGGCTGATGTCCTGCAGGGGAGCCGGGATGCGCCACGGCCCTGCGGCCCAAGGCAGCAAGGCCCGGGGCTGAAGGGAGCACCCCTGGGTGTCCCCGGGGCTGAAGGGAGCACCCCTGGGTGTCCCCGGGGCTGAAGGGAGCACCCCTGGGTGTCACCGAGGCTGAAGGGAGCACCCCTGGGTGTCCCCGGGGCTGAAGGGAGCACCCCTGGGTGTCCCCGAGCCTGAAGGGAGCACCCCTGGGTGTCTCCCGGGCTGAAGGGAGCACCCCTGGGTGTCCCCGAGCCTGAAGGGAGCACCCCTGGGTGTCCCCGCGGCTGAAGGGAGCACCCCTGGGTGTCCCCGGGGCTGAAGGGAGCACCCCTGGGTGTCCCCGAGCCTGAAGGGAGCACCCCTGGGTGTCCCCAGGGCTGAAGGGAGCACCCCTGGGTGTCCCTGGGGCTGAAGGGAGCACCCCTGGGTGTCCCCGCGGCTGAAGGGAGCACCCCTGGGTGTCCCCGGGGCTGAAGGGAGCACCCCTGGGTGTCCCCGGGGCTGAAGGGAGCACCCCTGGGTGTCCCCGGGGCTGAAGGGAGCACCCCTGGGTGTCCCCGGGGCTGGCAGAGCCCGGCTGAACTCCTGGTGCTCCTGGCAGGATGGAGCCTCCCTCACCCGGCACTTGCTCTGTCTTCCTTCCTTCTTCGCCAGTGGTCTGTCTGTGTGTGGTTTTGCTGAGGTTTTTTGGTTTGTTTTTAGGTTTTTAAATTTTTTTTTCCCCCCAAAAAAAACCCCCCATGGAGCTCCCCAGGGGCAGCTCCTCTGCCCCTTCCCTGTCGCACTGGCAGTGCCTTGGGAAGGCCGTTCCTCCCTCCGGTTTGGGGTCACCGGCTGCTCCGTGTTCTCCCTGAGAATGTCCCTGGAATAAATCCCGGGAGTAAATACTGAACTCCCCCGTGCCAGCTCTCCCTGCCCTGTCCCTGGAGCTGTCCAGGCGGGACCAATCTGACCTCGTGGAAGGCAGCACTGGCAGGGCGTGGAATGAGATGATTTTCCAGGCCCTTCCAGCCCAGAGGACTCTGTGATTCCATGATTCTGTGGTTCCTAGCCCAGGCTGTTCCCTCTGTGTGGAATGAGATGATTTTCCAGGCCCTTCCAGCCCAGAGGACTCTGTGATTCCGTGATTCTGTGGTTCCTTGGACAGGCTGTTCCCTCTGTGTGGAATGAGATGATTTTCCAGGGCCTTCCAGCCCAGAGGACTCTGTGATTCCATGTTTTTATGGTTCCTAGCCCAGGCTGTTCCCTCTGTGTGGAAGGAGATGATTTTCCAGAGCCTTCCAGCCCAGAGGACTCTGTGATTCCATGATTCTGTGGTTCTTTGGACAGGCTGTTCCCTCTGTGTGGAAGGAGATGATTTTCCAGGCCCTTCCAGCCCAGAGGACTCTGTGATTCCATGATTCCGTGGTTCCTCTGGGCGAGCCGGAGTCCTGCTGGAGCTTTCTGCCCTGCACTCCCCGAGGCTGCTGAAATGACTCCGAGGTCAGGACAGGTCTGCGCCCTCCTGAGAGCCCCCAGGGAGGGAACACGGCCGGTCCGTGTCTCACCGCTGAGAAAACTGCCCAGAATCGCCCAGAGCTGCTCAAGCCCGGACAAATCCCATTCCTGTCCTCTCCGGGCGGGAGGAGACGGACAGAGAGAAGTTCCTGGGCACTCCTGGGCTCCGGAACAGACATCCCCAGCAGCTCACCGATGACACAGCGAGGAAAGAACGGCGCTCCACTGGCGGATGGCGCTGGGCAGGCCGCGCACCCCGGGGCCCGGCCGGGTCCGGCCGCCGATCCCCGCGGATTTCGGGCAGGAGGCGGCCACCCCAAATCCGTGGCTCCTCTCCCGAGCCGCAGCCCGCTGTGCGAATTCCTCCGGTACTTCTGGCAGCCGAGCTCGCCGCCCGCCCCTCGCCTTCCCCGCCGCGCATCCCGCGGGGCTGTGGGATCTGGGAAGGGATGGAAGCGGCCCGTGGCTCACCGGGGAATGGGGACGCTGGGCCGGGCTGAGGGGGGGATGCTGAGGCCTGGCTGGGCCCCGCTCTGCGAGTCCCTCCCGCTCACATCCCAGGGATTTTTAAGTGATTTTCCTGCCCCAGTTTTACCCTCACCCGGTGCCTGCTTGTCCCGTGTCCCAGGACGCGCTGGGAATCCCGCAGAGCCGGGAAAACAGGAGCAGGGAAACAAAGCCGGGCCCTGACAGGAGCTTTGGTTGTTGCCAGCCCTTGGTTGGTCCGGCCTTCCCGACCCCGAGCAGCAGTTCAGGGACGGAAATGGAGATCTGGGGGCTCTCTCCCAGCGCCCACCCTGAAAGGGAGCATTGAAGGAAGGTCGGGGTGGGTTTAATGTCCCGTTCAGACCGGCCAGGGGCACCGAGGCTGACCCTGCCGTCAGTGCCTCGCTCGCAGCGGCTTTTCCTGCTGCAGGGAGCAGGGACTGACCCCGTGTCCCCAGGAGCCGGCTGGAGGGAGCTGCTCCTGAGCCCAGACGGACAAGAGGAGCTGGGAAAGGATCCCAAATCCCGGGGCTGAGCTCGGGGAGAGGGATCCCAAATCCCGGGGCTGAGATCGGGGATGATCCCAAATCCCGGGGCTGAGCTCGGGGAGGAGGATCCCAAATCCTGGGGCTGAGCTCAGGAAGGATCCCACATCCCGGGGCTGAGCTCGGGGAGGAGGATCCCAAATCCCGGGGTTGAACTCGGGGAGCAGGATCCCAAATCCCAGGGCTGAGCTCAGGAAGGATCCCAAATCCCGGGGCTGGGCTCGGGCAGGGGGAGCAGCCCCGCGGCGGTGCCACAAGCCTTCCCCCGGCCCCGCAGGCACGGAGCACAAAGGGCAGCAGGATAAGCCGGGCCTGTTTGTGCTCCCAGGCCGGCCATGAATAAAACATCTGGGCAGCACAGGCCGCCTTTGTCCGGCCCGGATTTTAATGAGCCACGAAGAAATGAGCGATTGTTCGTGGTGTCCCTGCCCGGCCCAGGGGCTGCCTCGGGCCACAGACCCTCCGCAGGAGCCAAGCCCCGCAGGCAGGCGGCTCTGGTGGCTCTGGTGGCTCTGGTGGCGCTGCTCTGGGTGCCTGTCCCGCCTCCGAGCTGCTCTGAGAAGAATCTTCCTCTCCGATGAGTCAGAATCGCTGAAACTCTGCGTGTCTCAGAGGGTGAAAGGTCAGAGCAGCTCAGGGCTCTGCCCGCACCCTCTGAGGCCTCCCGGCGCTGGTTTGGGCTGGAAGGGATCCAGTCCCTGGGCAGGGACACCTTTCGCTGCCCCAGGGCGCTCCAGGCCCTGTCCAGCCTGGCCTGGGACCCTGCCAGGGCTGGGACATCTCCGGCTTCCCCTGGGGGCTCACCGGAGCACCCCACACTGAGGCCAGCCCAGCCCAGCCCTGAGCCAGCGGGGAAAGCTCCTACAGAAACCGGGACTGGCTGCGGAATTCCTGCAGGCACGGGAGTGGAAGAACTGGTCGGTTCCCCCATCCCAGAAATAACTGGGAAAACTCCTTCCCCCACGGAGCCGCGCTGCAGGCAACAGGGGAAGCAGCGCTAATGATAACAGCAATAATGATAATGGCGATGATAGTAATTAATAATAATAATAATAATGAATAATAATAAACCAGTTCACCGGGAGCCTAATGGAGTTATTTATCCTCGGCAGAGAATGCCCAGTGCAATTATTCATCCCCACCCTTGTGTGTGTCCCCACAGGAGCGCGGCCCAGTGGCCCCGAGCATTTCCGTCATCAAGTCCTTGTGGATGTGACACCAGTGCCACCCCTGTGGGTGTCACACCGGTGCCAGCCCAGTGGATGTGACACCCGTGCCAGCCCCATGAATGTGGCACCAGTGCCATCTCTGTAGGTGTCACACATGTGCCATCCCCGTGGGTGTCACCCCCATGCCATCCCCTTGGATGTGGCACCAATGCCAGCCCCATGAATGTGGCACCTGTGCCATCTCTGTAGGTGTCACACACGTGCCATCCCTGTGGGTGTCACACCCATGCCATCCCCTTGGATGTGGCACCAGTGCCATCTCCGTGGGTGTCACACCGGTACCATCCCCGTGGATGTGACACCAGTGCCAGCCCCATGAATGTGGCACCAGTGCCATCTCTGTAGGTGTCACACCAGTGCCATGTCCATGGGTGTCACACCAGTGCCATCTCTGTAGGTGTCACACCGGTACCATCTCCTTGGATGTCACACCAGTGCCATCTCCATGGGTGTCACACCAGTGCCATCTCCATGGGTGTCACACCAGTGCCACCCACTTGGATGTGACACCGGTGCCATCCCCTTGGATGTCACACCAGTGCCATCTCCTTGGATGTCACACCAGTGCCATCTCCATGGGTGTCACACCAGTACCATCTCCATGGGTGTCACACCAGTGCCATCCCCTTGGATGTGACACCGGTGCCATCCCCTTGGGTATCACACCGGTGCCACCCCCGTGGCCAAAGCTCAGGACGCAGAGCAGGTACCTTGAGGCGGTTGCTAATGAACGATGCAGCTTTTCGAACATCCCCAAACCCCCAGCTCGGACGCGTTTTCCGTCTCCTGTGATTCCCTTCTCCCCGGATGAAGGCTCTCTGTGCCTGCTGGGCTCGGGGAGAAGCTGCTGAGACGAACCCAACCATTCTGAGGTCTCATTTTTCTTTTATTTCCCCCCCGCCAAAGGAACAGCGACGATTCCGATGGTGCCGAATTAGTGCCGGAATCTTCCTCCCTTCCCAGCTCCGAGCTGGAGACGAGGATTCCCTGTAATTCCCAGCCAGAGGCGGCTCCAGCAGCTCCCATGGGGACAGGGACGGGGCGCCCCCAGCACCCCGGGGCTCCGTCAGCGCCCAGCCCGGCTCCCCGCTCCTGGAGAGCACCCACTCCTCCGGGAGCAGCTTTTATGGGGCTGGGCTGTGGCGAAGGAGGGTTTTTGGGGAGGAGGAGGCCTCGGAGAGCCGGCTCATCCCGGGAGAGCGAGGAGGCAGCAGGAGGAGTGGCATGCGAGCCTTGATTGCTCGCTCCAGGCGTGTTGGCTCCGCGTGTGTAAAAACAATAATTAAACGTAAGATGTGGGAGGATTATTAAAGGTTTTATGGCATCTAATCCGTTTTTTGAAACCTTTCTGTAGGCTGGAATCTGAGGCTGGAGCAATAAAAATGCAAACTACACCCAGCTTCATTCCGGGCACCGTCATCCTCCCTCGGCGGGCCCTGCCCTCCGCGCTTGCGGGCTGTGGGAGCCGGGCGGGACGGAGGAGCGGGCGGAGGCGTCACCTCGCCCCGCCGGCAGCAGGAGGCTGCGGGATGCTGGTGCATCCTGGTGGGATAGAAGGTTCTGGAGGCCGCGCCAGCCCCGGGGCTCGCAGGGCTGGGAATCGCATCCAGCAGGATGCGGGATCTCCTGTGTGTGTGTATGGATCCATGGAGATCCCGATTCCACCTCCCAGCAGCGCCCCTCAGGTGCTCCCACCCCTCCACCGACAGAGCTGCGCAATCCCGGTGCCCCCACGAGCCGGGGAGGGAGAAATAAATAAAGAAACAGAATAAATAAGTGCAGGCTCCTTTCGCATTTCAAAGCCGGGAGGATCTTCTTCCTCCTTCTCCTGTCTTTTTTTTTTTTTCCCTCCGTCCTTGTTTTTCCCTACCTCCCCTCCTTCAGGATGGCTTATCTCCATGAAATTAGTAATTGGCATTTCTCTCTGAAGCCGGGGAGAGCGCCAGCAGCCGGTAACACCCACGCCACACTCCATTCTCTGAGCGAGGCCCCGCAGCCAAAGAAGCGAGGCTAATAAAAGTAATAACAAGGAATTAAATGGCAGAGGAGAAGGGGGAAAAAAAAAAAAGAAATATAAAAAAGAGGCAGCAAAGCTCTGAAATCTGATTTAACTTTCCCTTTTGCTTGCCGGCTGTTTTCGGAGCGGGTAGAGCCGCGTCGGGGAAGGGCGGCGGGCGGGTTTCGGGCGCCCCCGGGGCCGGCGCGGGGTGAGTCAGGGCGCTGGGCGCTCCCTCCCGGGCCCGAGCAGCCCTTCCTCCCCCAGCCCGGGCTGCAGACGCGCATTCACCAACCCCGTTTCATCTCCGCACAGCCCCGAGGGCAGCGGCGGCCTCAGCCCTCGCCGCCACCTCCTGCTCCTCCTCCTCTCCCCGGAGCTCCCGGCTCGTCTGGCACGTCGGGGCGGCACCCGCAGCCAAAACAGGTTTGGGTTGATGGTTTCCAGCTGCTCATTAACGCTCCTTGGCTTCATTAGGGTTTTTTTTTTTTTCCGTGCGTGCCAGCTCATCCTGAGCCGGTGCCGCGGGAGCTGCGGCCCCAAGCAGCGCCCCGAGGGGCTGCAGGAGAGGCCGAGAGGGGCCGGGGACCAGCGAGGGAGGGACAGGACACAGGGAACGGCCTCGGGCTGGCACGGGGAGTGTTGGGCAGGAATTGTTCCCTGGCAGGGCGGGCAGGCCCTGGTACAGGGTGCACAGAGCGGCTGGGGCTGCCCCTGGCT
>WBMY01015922.1:0-68594 GCA_013397315.1 Donacobius atricapilla
GTTCCATTTCTCTCTCAACAATAGGACAATGCCTGTCCTATTCCATGGCATTACTCAGTCCGCATTTTCTATCTCAAAGTTTGCGTACAGATGCACACCATGTGAGCCTTCTGTCAGGCTTTGAGAATTCTCTACAAATCCATTTCCCACACCTGCCCGTGGCACGGGTGGCACTGGATGGGCTTTAAGGTCCTTCCACCCCAAACCATTCCATGGAACTGTTCAAAACCCACAGAGATGTGGTGCCCAGGGTTAGTGCTGAGGTTTGGGGTGGATCTGGCACTGCTGGACTCGATCTTCCCCAACATTTATCACTTTTTGGATCCCCACTGCAGCTCCACACTTCAGGGACACGGAGATTTCCCCAAGTTTCCCACCTTCCTCCAGCTGCACATCCCTGGTGCAGCTGAGCTGCCCTTTGTCATCTCCCCTTTTCCTGCAGGACTGGCTCCAGCTCCCAGCTTTTCTGGAGCTGTTTCCCAACACACCCTGCAAACAGCCTGGTGGCTCCCAGGTGAAAAATAAATGTTGCAATTCCATGTTCTGCATCCCTCCTCCCTTAAAATGCTGCTCAGGGCTGTATTTAATGGCACTCTGTTGTTTTGGAGCTTTTTTTTTTTTTTTAATGGGAATTTTTTCCCTTTTCAGCAGCTCAGCTGTTTCTGTGCTCACAGAAATCTCCAGCCTGGAGGCAAAGATCCTCCCAGATTTGTGGGCATCCCTTGCACATGCTAAGAGGGGGGAATGAGGCCCAGCACAATTCTTGGATAATGAAGCTCATCCTCCTTCTTTCTTAATCCTTTAAGTGCTTTCTTGTGAATATTTCAGCAGCTGACAGGGAGGGTTAGAAACCTGACTTTGGGGATGTTTATAAAGTCTAATTAAATATTGATGGATTCAGCAGCATTGCCAAATCATAAAGCTTCTCCAGAAACACTCTTGGGGATTTTTTTTTTAAGTTTAATTTTATTTATGATCCCCCCCCAAATCACTGGGGCTTTCAAAAGGAGAGGAAAAAGCTGAAATTCGATTAGACACATACCTGGAGAATGAGGGATTTCCTGCTGAGTAAATATGATCATGCAAGCCCCCAAAATGGCCCAGAGATACAAGGAAGTTACTCGGGAGTCAGCTGGTCCCAGGAGACTTTCCTGACATTTATTCTGTGAAATTAATTGAGATCAGTGCTTGAATTTAATGTGGGCGAACCAGGAGCAATTGAAATTGCCTCTGTTTAGGGAAGACAGAAAACCTTCCTGCCTCGGGACTGGAACATTTCAACCTTCCCCACTTCTGGATGCTAATTTGGATTTCTTTATGTGGCCTTTTCACCATTTCTGGGCTTTGTGACCTGTAAGAGAAGTTCTCAGAGCTGGGACTATATTTAACTACAGCTTGATCATCCTGTGGCTGTTACAGAACGCACCAGTGCTTAGGAATGACTCATTTTTGGGGGAAAAAAATAAAGAATCACCACCTTTGCTTTCAATCAGTAAAAAAATCTGCTCTCAGGTCCCTCTCCTGCTCTTCCTGTTCTGGCCTTGCACTGACTCAAACTCTGCCAGCTCAATTTTTAGTGATTCCTGAGAACTCTCCTGAATTACTTTGGGTTCCCTAACCTTTAAGGTTTTTTTCAATGTATCAACAGGTTTTTCTTCCTGTTCACTTATTCAGAGTGGAATCCACAATTGCCCTCAGAATTTGCTTTTCAAGTCTCTCTGCTGATCATCCAGAATGCCTCTGGCGACATCAAGCAGCTCCTGCTTCATCCTCATTAAACTGGAGTGTAAAACCACTGCAACTGAGGCTTTATTTTCCTAAATATCTTCAAGCAGGAAGTGTCCTCTCATCTCTGTCCACTGCCAGTGATCCCTGAAAAAGCACGATAAAAACATGTGTGAGGGATGTGGGAATTTCATATAAATCTGTAGAAAATTCTTGAGGAAGGCCCAGCAATTCTGGACTGAAGGGAGTGGCCAAACCAGGAACATGCATAAATCCCCCTCCTTCTGCTCCCCTATGGAAAAGGCTTTAACTGGCTGGATATATTAAAGAAAATTCAGTGTTAATGATGCACATAATGATGGGTGGCACCAAAAATGGGTTTTACCCCGTGAGAAATTGATTTAAATTTAGAGCTCTAGAAAACAGAAATGGACATAACCCAGGGATGTCCTTATGGCAAGAGCTTTATCTGCACCTGCCCCTGTGAAATGGGGGTGACAATTTGAGCTGTTCAGAGCTGGAATTGTAAAAATCAAGTAAAAAATAATTAATTTTTGGAGTCATCTGCAATATCTGCATGGAAGGAGCCGCAGAGATGTTATAAAGCAAACATCTGCTGAGGACAGGGCTCGTTGTGAGTAAGGAACAGCTGCCTTTTGCTGCTCCTTCAGGAGATCCGATCCAGCAGAATTACTCAGGCACTCGGGAGAGTGGAGCAGAAGCCACACGTTTAAAAGAGGTTTTACACCCTGCACCTGCTGCTTTAGGGGCAGAGAAAGAAAAATCCACAGCCTTTGGTTTTAAGGCTGCTGGAGATCCCTCAAAGGAAGAAATAACTTGAATGTACCTGGAGGATGAAAGGAGAACATGAAAGGTTTTTTTTTATTGGGGTCTTAATCCTTTTAAAACTTGTGTCCTGAGGATACCATCTCTGCTGGGTTAGGATGGGAACAGTTAATTTTCGTCACAGGAGCTGCTGTGGGATTTGTGTTGAAATCACTCCGGGATGTTTCATTATTGCTGAGCAGTCACCCCACAGAGTGCAGGGGGGAAAGCTGGGGGGCCCAGGGATTTGGGGACACACAGCTGGCACAGCTGAGCCCAGGGATATTCCAGACAGAGTGACAGCATCTGTCTGTGCCAGTCCTGTTCCACCGAGGGAGCTCTGCTGTCCTGGGGATGGCAAAACCTGGGATGGGAAATGTGCAGTTAATTCCTTTCTCTGCTTGTCTCCACGGCTTTTTCTTTCCCAGCTAAACTGAGTTTATCCCAGTCCAGGGGTGCTTTGCTGTTTTCCCAGCCCACCAGGGTGAAAGGACTGAGGCTGTGGGCCAGGATTAAACCAAACACCCTTGATTTGCAACAGGCTCCCAAAGCTTTGATAAATTTACTGGAATTTGGCAGCGGAGAAATATTGACTTTGTTTAATTGCTCAGCAGGTCTTTTATTCAGGCCTGGTTATAGACTTGCAAATATTTGCAAAGAAAAAAAAAAAAAAGGAAGAAGAAACTTATATGGTAACGATTTTTTAAATCAATTTTCCATCTCTTTTTTTTTTTTTTTTTCCTTCTGAAGAAGAAAAGGAAGCCAATTTCCAAATGAGTTCAGCTGAAGCAAATAGCACCAAAGGCAGAGTGAGGAACTATTTATGCAGATGGAATTCAGGGTGGATAAATCTCTACAATTTCCTATTCCAAAGCTGGAGATCTGTCTGCTCTCATTATTTTAATCATGACTCCTTCCAGCATCGCCCTGGCATAGCAGAGGCAGACCTGTGGCATTCTGTAAAGTTGGACAGGAGGGCCTGTGACTGCTCTCAGTGTTGTTTTCCCTGGATTTGGGAGATGCTGGCGTTGCTACCAGAGCCCTGTGCTTACCCTGCCATGACTTGACTTTATTTTGGTTAGAAAATTCCAGGAAAGTTGACCCTTGGTGACCACTGAAGGGGAAACAGGCTGTTTGTTTGGGTTTTGCACTCATGTCAATGTTTAAGATCCTTAAATTTTGAATTTTTGAAATTAATTTTTGTAATTATTGTTAGGGTTTTTTTATTAGGATCCTTAATTCGGGGTTTTTGTGGTGCTTTTCATGTTGGGTAGGAAGAGAGAAATCCCAGTTACAATCTTCAGGCACTTCTGTGCCACCAGAGGTTAAAAATCCTCATGATCCAGGGAAATGCAGGAAGCAGGAACAGAACCCTGCTTTGCTCTACAAACTCCATTTAATATGGTTCAGTTTTTGTTTTCTGAGTCCTCGGGGATCTGAGGTGGGTGTGAATAACTGATGGGAGCAGGCCCAGTCCCAAACCCATCATTTTTTATTATTGTTTCAGAAAAGTCCCCGTGGCAGGAGGTCAGGAAGGATTTGGGAGCCTGTCCAGGTGTTTCAGCAGGACATTGGCTTTAGAGGGTGTTGCACACACAGCTCTGGGAGAAATGGGGAATTCCACCTGGAGCTGTCCCGTCCTGCTCCCTCAGAGGCTCCTCTGTGTGCTGTGTGCTGAGAGGAGACCCAGGAGAGTCAAAAAATTTTATAAAGCTAAAAATCCCTCTTGACCAAACCTTGCCTTTCTCACCTCAACTTGTGCCAAACCTGGGGCTCCTTCCAAGAAATTCTGCCCTAAATTAAAATTCCTGTGTCCTTGCAGCACATCAGTGGCAGCCACCCAGGCCCTGGGGAGCTCTGCTTGTTGTTATTCCGTGCTTTTATTCCCTGATTTCTCTTGCTTTTGTGCCCCAGGACGAGGAGGAGATGGAGGAAGCCACCAACCAGAAGCTGGCCCTGCAGAAGGCCAAGGAAGTGGCCGAAGTGAGCCCCATGTCTGCAGCCAACATCTCCATAGCTGCGTAAGCACCTTTAATTCCTTGGGAGGAAATTCCCATTTCCTGGTGTCACTCTGTGTCTGTCCAGCTGGAGCATCCCCTGGGAGCTGGGGGCCCTCTTGCACCATCTCTGGCACTCACAGGCCAAATACTTCAGTGCTGAGCACTTAATTAGGAGCTTAATGAAGGATTTCTTTCAGTTTGGTTCTCTTTGTAATGCCTCATCTTTGAATAATTGTATTTTAGGAGGATTTTTTTTTAAGCTGTCCCAGGATAGATTTCACCAGGTGAAGTGTTAACATCCCACTTTGGATTTTTCATGAGGAAAGGGGTGTGTGGACAGAAATAACTATTTTTTAGTGGTCTTGAGCGTTCAAATGCTCAGAGGCATCCTCTTAAATAGCTGAAAATTGTGCTTGAATTCCCTTTCCTTGCTGTTTGAAAGAGCTGGGTGGAATAAAATGAACTGGTTTGGAGGTAGGAACATCCCTTTGGAATTCTCAGATGCCTGCATGAGGACAAGCCCAGGCTCTGTGATACCAAAACCCTTGGAGAGCTTTGCCTTGGGCCCAACCCTTCCTGGATCCCAGAGGTGCAAAAGTGAGGTGGAGGTGGAAATATTTGTCCAGATTCCTGTATTTGAGACATCCCTGGAAACAGCCAAGTGTTGGGTGGACTTGGAGCAACCTGAGATAGTGGAGGGCTGGAATGGGATGGGATTTAAGGTCCTTCCAACCCAAACCATTCCCTGATTCTGTTCTGGGATACTTTGCAAGGATTTGCTGAAAAAGGTTCCTTGAACTTTTCTGGAATTTCAGCATCAGCACCAAAAAGTTTGGTCCTGCATTTTACTGGGAGCTGCTGATGTTTTCCAGACCCTTTTTACCAGGGAGACCTCCAAGGGCTGGAGAAGCTCAAGCATAATAAAAAGAAATTTCCTGCTCAATTTCATTGGAAAAAAAGCTGAACTGCAGCCGGATTCCTTCAGTGGAAATCTCTTTTTACTGGGAGTTTAATCCACTTTAGCAAAGACAAAAGGCCAAGTGGAGCCAGTTCGTTACATGTGAAGGAAAAGAATATTATTAATTTGCCTATTTTATTCTTCTTACCATTTTATTTTGTCATTACTGCTGTAATCAGTTCCTATTTATGCTCTGGCTGTTTGATAGTTTTAAATACCACTTTTTCCTTACAATTATTTTCTGGCCAGCCTTGAAAAGAAGTCAAATGAGGATAATTGCTCCTGCTCTTTGATGAATTTCTTGGTTCTGGTATTTTAAAATGCAAGATGATGATGGTGCTTATTTGCTTCTGTTTTAATCAGAGCGTTTTGCATGGGAAGATTTCTTAGAAATCAGCAGGAAAAAAAACTCACTTCCATGGAGCTGAGGTTGAAGTTGCTTAAAATCACCTTTCCCAATGATTTTTCACCAGGTTTTCTAAAGCAAAAGGAGAATTTTGTGACAACAGTTCAAAGTGAGGACAAAACAGAGGGGTTTTGCTTATTTTGCCTCAAATTGAGTCTGGCCTGCCCTGCTTGTGTGCAAATTCACATGAGCACAGTGGAAGGGATGGTTCCACATCCCCTGAGCCCTGGCACCCCTGTGACATCTCCTTGGCCCTGCTGCAGGGCCAGGCTGAGCCTCCCACGGCCACTCACGAAGCTCACGGGGCTTTGCTTTGGGGAAAAGAAGCAGCATTTTGGTCCAGAGGTTGATGCCCAAAGGGATGATGCCCTGGAGGAGCAGGCAAGGGAGGAGTCAGGTGTTTTTGGGGAATGGGAAGAGGGGGCTGCATGGATTGGTGGCTTGTGATCCGTGAGATTTAATGAATCCATGTCAGAGCAGTTTGTTTTATACATAAATCCCAGCATATTCTGAGCTGGGAGAGACCCACAAAGATCAAATCCAGCTCCCAAGTGAACAACGCACACAGGCATGCGATGTCCATCCTCAGGGAGCTCCAGAGGGGCTTGGCAGCCCCCAGATCTTGGATAGGGGCGTGGTTTGCAGCCCCTAAATCTTGGATAGGGGCGTGGTTTGCAGCCCCTAAATCTTGGATAGGGGCGTGGTTTGCAGCCCCTAAATCTTGGATAGGGGCATGGTTTGCAGCCAGCCCCTAAATCTTGGATAGGGGCATGGTTTGCAGCCCCTAAATCTTGGATAAGGGTGTGGTTTGCAGCCCCTAAATCTTGGATAAGGGTGTGGTTTGCAGCCCCCATTCCTTGGATATCTCTCCAGTACAGCAGGGCTGATTTAGGAGCCTTTTGGCACCCAAATCCATCCCAACACTTAATTTCTCCTGCTCTTAATCCCCGCGGTGCTCTGAGGCTGGAGCAGATGTTATGACCATGGCAAGTCCTGGCAGATCAAATCCAGAGCTGGACATGCCAAAAGTGCTGGGTAGTCTTAAAAACGGGATTTTTGGCAAATGGAAATATCACCAGAAACCAAACCCCTGTAAAACTCGGGTACAAAGAACTGAGACTCCAGCCGCTGTAGGATTCAGTGAGCAAGGCTTGGGAAAACTGTAAAGGTGGCTCTACCCAATCAATTTATATTTGTACTTTCCTCTCAGGAATTTTTTTTTTTTTTAGTTTTATAGTTAAATCTTATTTTTCCAACACGTGAAAATGGATTTCTCTAACAACAGCAAGCATTGATGGCATGGATCGATGTTCTGAAAACATTGACATTTTCCCTGCCTGCACCAGTCCAAGCAGAGTGGTGACAGAGAACACCACGACTTGGATTTTCTTAATCACGATGTTCATGTTCCCAGTGTTTGGCCACCTCCCACAGAGGTGACAAAGCTGTCCCTGGGCTGAGCCTGGCGAAAGGTCACATTGGTTGTGCTGCCTCAGGGCTGAGGTGCTTTTCTTCCCTTCCCTTGTCACTCCTGCTCCAAGCACTGAGTGTGGCTCCCCCTAAACCTCCTCACAGCCCCTCCCACGGTGTTGGATCCTCCACCTCTGGCGTTTTTCCCGTGCCAGTACAGGGTGAGCTGTGCCTGGAGAGGAATTTTTTGCACTCTGTGACTTATGAGGTTTGAAGGTTTTTTTAATTCCACGAGGAAACAGATTACAGTTGCAGCCAGACCCAAGTGAATCATTTATTCACCAATTCTCCTGCCCCAGCCTCTCCTACTAAACAAGCTCCATAAAATTTGCACATCCAGTGCCTTGGAATTGTCCACTTGTCCCTGCTGCTCTGCTCTGAGCCCCATTTATTGTGTTGGTTACTAAACATCATTTCCTAAGCATAAGGAGCCGGTTGTTATCCAGCGTTCCAGCCTGCTCAGAGGCTCTGAAGAGGCACCTTCAGCTTCCCACCTGGAATTGGGAGCTGGGAATTGGTTTGTGATTGATGGACCCCAGGGGTCTCCTTTAATACCAGGCTCATCCCTGCAGTGCTGGGGAGGGATTGTTTATCTTGCATCTGCTTCACAACATCCTGCAGTTGGTTTGGAGCTCCCAGAAATTTTCCTCCTTCACCAAAGGGATTCACCGGAACAGATTTGTCTGACCACAGCTCCTTTTACACCTGGTGAATTCTGTCCTGAAAGGGCCTTTTTTATTTAGTGGCTTCTTAGGATGAAAAGTGAGGCTGGTGCCTTGGTTTGGAGCTCCTGCTTCATCCAGCTCCCAGCATTTCTCTGCTCCACTAAAGAGATTCACCCCAGCAGGTTTGTGTGACCACAGTTGGTTTTTCACCTGGTGAACTCTGTCCTGAAGGATTTATTTCGTGGTTTCTCGGGATGAAAAGGGAGGTTGGTGCATTGGTTTGGAGCTCTTCCTTCATCCCGCTCCCAGCATTTCTCTGCTCCACTAAAGAGATTCACCCCAGCAGGTTTGTGTGACCACAGTTGGTTTGTGTGACCACAGTTGGTTTTTCACCTGGTGAACTCTACCCTGAAGGATTTATTTAGGATGAAAAGCGAGGGTGGTGCTTTGGTTCTGTCACTGTTTGCAATGTTTGGCTGAAAACAGGAGATGTGTTTGATTCGAGCCCATTGTTTCATTCTTCTTTTTTTGTGATTTTTTGTTTGTTTGTTTGTTTTCTGTTTAGCATTTTCCTTGCTTTGTTGTTTCTGGAGGTGAGTTCTGGGTTTGTTCAGCCCCTCTGTGTCGTTTGCTCCGCTCAGCCTCTGCACCTGAGGGACCTCACAGAGCCAGGGGTCTTTGGGGCAAACCATTGGTGCAGCTTCCTTGGCAGCCAGACCAGAGGACAGGGGACAAGGAGACAATTCCAAGGCCCTGGATGTCCTAAGCACTTTTTGGTGCCACTACCAGTGGAAGCAAGAACCCTCAGGCTCATCCCTGTGGGTACCACCAAGACCCCAAAGCAAACACGGGGTTTTTTCCTGGTTTTGCCTGGCCTGATGCCTGAATTCCCCGTGCTTGGGTTCCTCCTCTGCCTTTCCTGTCCCAGCCAGAGCTGCACCAATGGCCCGTACAAAAGGGGCTGCCACGAGCACGCCCTGCCCAGGCAGGGCACCTCCGGAGCTCAGCTGGCACCCACAGCATTCCCCAGGGCGCTCTCCTCACCTCTTCTTGGGAAAAGCCTTAAAATAGCAACTTTTCAGTGCCCCTAAATCTGTAGGAGCCTTCCAGGTAGTCAGCCATGCTTTGAGGAACTTTCTGCACTCTGTGATTTATGAGGTTTGGGGTTTCTTTAATTCCGTGAGGTAATGGATTACAGTTGTAGCCAGATCCAAGGAAATCATTTAACCACAGGTGTGAGGTGTGAGTTTTGGGTGGCAGGAGAACTTGGGTGGTGGATGAAACGTTGTAGGCAGCGGCAGAGACAGCTCCTGGATGTGGGCACCAGACCTAAGCAGTTTGTCCCATTGCCCACTGCTGTTCCAGAGTTGTTTCTGCTTCCCAGGACAACTTTTCAGCCTCCAAAGACCTCCTTCTGTCTTCAGGACTGGTTTCTGCTGGTCCCACAGGGGGTTGTTCACAGAACCGGTGCTGTAATTGCAGTCCCAAAGGGGGACAGTGCCTGTCAGCGTGAGCAAGGCAGAAAAGCCACCAAAGGTGGCACCTCAGTCACTTCACCCTGACTCCTCTGACCCTTTTGTACAGGTCTGGGGATGCAGGGAGGGGGGAACTGCTCTGTTTCTCCAGGTTTTCCATCTCGGAGGTTCCATGTTTTCCTTCTGTCTTGGGCGTGCTGTGGCTGATTCCACGTCTCTGTTGGGCTGTGGGGACCCAACGGGAGCCAGCAAGAAGCTGCCTGAACACCCAGCCCGTGCCCTGTGCTGTGCGGTGTAGATTAGAAGAGGTGTTCTTTTTCTCTTGCTGGTTGTGATTTCCTCCCTCTCCTCCTCCCCTGGAGTGTGTCAGTGTGTGAGGTTCTGATTCCTCCTGTGGGTTTTCCTTTCTGTCCTCACCGTCGGTGTCACGGCCACTCAGCCACACCCAGCGCCACTCTGGGCTCTGTCCCTCGGTCCTGGTAAGTAGCATCTGGTGAAAACCAGCTCCTGCTGTCATTCTGCCCTGGAAAAGGCGTCTGTGCTGGCCCTGGGGTTTCACACACGGCAGCTCCAGGCAGATTTGTGGTTTCCAAAAGGCAGATCCAGGCACGGGAGCAGAGCAGTGACCCCGGAGAGCTGCAGCAGTTGTGTCACATTCCCTGCACAGGCGACAAGGACAGAGCGTGGCCTCCATCCTGCCCAGCACCAGGCGAGGCAGGGAGACACACCGAGCTTCGTGCCAGCCTCCCACTGCGGGTGTTCATCTGCTTTCAACAGTTAAATCCCAAATCTCCACACGTATTGCACGGCCTTGGTGCTGACTCCCAGGTAAATCAGGGCAGCCCCGAGCATCCTCCTCCATCCCAAGTTTTCCCAAACGAATTTCTTGGCTGTGCCTGTGGGATTTGGGCAGTCAGGGGCTTGTTCTCTGCAGGATTTTGCTGCCCAAGAGTAAAAAGGTCCCCAGCTTGAGCAACCTGGAAACAATCATTTCCTTGGCCAGCAGGCAGGACGTGCCACCCCCACTCTGCCTCTGCTCCTATTTCATTTGGCACCAGACAAGGACAGAAATCCTGAGGTTTAGGTAAAATACTTCACCTGGCTGCTCAGCAGATTATTTGCTTCAAGCAAAACTTTTATGATGCCTTCCATAATTTCTCTCATATTCACTCCAGGTTTCTGAACCTCTGGATTTTGTGTTATATGCATTATCTGAGCCAACATTTCTGTTTAGAACAATCCATTAATTTTAATAAATGTAGATTTAAAACTCTACTTCTATGATACCCAGAGAACATTAGATTTTAACTGGGCCTTCTGGTTGGCTAGAATTGATTGTTAACAGATTTAAAGGCTCATGAAAGCAGGAGGAAAAATGCTGCAACTGAAAAGGCAAATCAGGAGGTGAAGGGACTTTATTTTCAGTCTTGAGAAGGGTTTTTGGAATGCTGTAAATTGATAAAAATGATCATTTAGAGCTAGGAAAATATTAATGCCTCAAGCCAGGATCAATCAGGATATTTAGAATCCTGGTTTTCTGCGGATTCCCTGCCTTTTCTGTGTGATTCAGTGATTTCCATATTTAGAACCCCCCCACATAAATGGTGTGGAGGAGATGGAGGCGAATCTCCAAAATCCCTTGAGCTGCAGGAAGCTCCTTTCACCTGCAGGCCCTGCCCTGCTGAAGCTGCAGCAGAGGGGAGGTTTTTAGGGCCCGTGACTGATTTTTGGGCAGTCTGAGGCAGGCCCATCGCAGTCCCTGTCCGAGGACAGAGGCAGGTGCCTCCAAAGAGCCCATCCGAGGCAGGGATGAAGGAGAAGTTGCCTGGCCCCAGCTGCTGGAGCTCAGGTGGATCCTGGAGCCCGAGATCCTCTCTCCAGCCCTTGCTCCGTGCTGAAGCTTGCTCCTGGTGCCCGGAGCAGGAATTAGCATCCTGGTCCCCTTGGAAAGGAGGACTTGCCACACAATCCCCCCGTGGCTCCACGCAGAGCTCCCCCAAGGCCGCAGAGGTGCCTCCTGCAGGGCTGGCGGTGTGAGTACCCGGAGCCGCGGGGGCCCGAGATTGTCGTGTGCCTTTTGGTCACCTTTTCCTTTCGGCTCCCTTCTGGTTCCGTTTGGACTCCATGGTTGTGTCCCCGTTCTCCAGAGGGTGGTGTGTCCATGGTTTCCACAACCCTGGAGCTTCCCTGGTCTCCTCCCCGTCTGCATCCGACTGGACACGGCCTGTACGAGTCTCCTCCCGATGTCTTCTGTGGTTTCTCTGCTCCTTTGGTTTGGTTTTTTTTTCCTTTAATTTTTCTTTCTTTTTTTTTTTGTTTTGGTTTTTTGGCTTTTTCTTTTCTCACTTTTTGTTTTCTTTGTTTGTTTTGTTTTTTTGCATGTGCAGTTTTGTAAAGCAAACTCGAGGTACTGTATCTCGCAGCTCGTCAGTCTCCAGCGTAAATTCACCGTGAGTTGCTCTCTGTTACGATATTCACTCAATGGATTTCTCATATAGAGCTCTGTAAACCTTCCCTTTCTCCTGGTGCCTTCACTCTCCCTGTTTTTTTTCCTCAAAACTCATTCCCATCATTGTGGAAAGCCTCCAGACCAACATCCAGAGAAAGGACTGGAAGGTGTCATTGTCATTTGATGCTTGTGATTTGTGAGCAATTCTTGTGTTTCATACATTGACTGTGACTTTTCCCCTTCTTCCTTCTTCCATTTTTCACCCTTAATTCCTTTCCATCATTTCTCCTGAACTATTCTCTCTTCTCCTGTCTCCCCTCGTTTGATGGTTTGTCTTGTACTTCTTGTGTTTCTTTCTGTTCTCTGTGTTTATTCTGTGCTGGGCTGTTGGCTTTGGTGTTCCCACCAGTGTTTGCACTCTGGGTTCAGTGGGAGAACCAGGAGAGCCCTCTTGGAGGGAGAACTGGAGGAGGACTTCAAAAGAATTCCGGAAACGGGGTCCAAGTGAGATTAAACTGGAAAACTCTTGAAAACCTGGTTATGTCTTTGCTCTCTGACCGTCTCAAGCTGGAGCTTAAAGCGACAGATTTTGTCCAGATGAGGCACTTGGTAACTCCTCTGGAGCTGGAGTTGAGCAAACACAGTGGAAAACTCTCTCTCACTCCATGTGCTTCCTCCCAATCCAATCCTGCTGGCTGTGCTGTGAGTCAGGGGGTGCTTTGACACTGGGCAGGTTGGTGAAAACATCATTACTGCTGCTGACTAACCCAGAAACTCCTCATCAGCTCCTGCTCCACCCCCGTGAGTGTCCTTTGGGTTATCCTTTAACTGTGTGACCTTGTCTTTCTTCTTTAATGCTTTTGGAGACTCAAGTAAGTGCAATTCCAGCCTAGGGGTTTGTCCTGGCCCCACAGCAGGGACCAAGGTACTGTGAAGCCAAGGAGGTTTTCCAGCAGCTTTTCCAGCAGCTTTTCCTCCCTGACATTTCCCTGGTTGTTTTGGGGCTCCTCGTGCACTGGTGGGTCTTGGACAAGTTGGGATTTAAAATATGTCGATGCTTTGTATGAGTTTAACTTCTGTGACCATGACTGAGCTGTTGTGACTGCCCAAAGTAGGTGTGACCTGTCTGTGCCCAGCTCTGATGGCTCACGGGGAAAATTAGCGGAGTAAATTAGATTTAGTCATCTTTTGGGTCATTTCTTGCAATGTATTTCCTGGCTGCTGGAGTTTTGACAGGCAGAAAGGTGCAGAGAGGGCTCAGCTACATTTTGGGTGCCTCCCACCCTGACAGGGGGGACAGGATGGAGAAAGGGAGGTGCTGGGAGCTGCCTTCTCCCCAAAATTCCAATTTCCCCCAGCAGAAGTTACCCCAAACTGCTCCCAGTCAATGTTTTCCCAACTAGGAACAAAGCCTTAAAAAAAAAACCACAGTTTTTGTCTCCTTTTCCAAATTTCCAGAGGCAGAGCTGCCTTTTATAACAGGATGAAGTCAAGGTACCAAAATCCTTTCGGAAGGAGGATTTGGCCACATTTTGAGGCGTTTTTCATCAGGGTTTGTTGTTAACTCCCCACCAGAGCAGAGACCCTGGAGGTTAACTGCTGTGACCAAGGTTGAGCTGTTGTGACTGCCCAATGTAGGTGTGACCTGTCTGTGCCCAGCTCTGATGGCTCACGGGGAAAATTAGGGGAATAAATTAGATTTAGTCATCTTTTGGGTCATTTCTTGCAACGTATTTCCTGGCTGCTGGGAGTGTTGACAGGCAGAAAGGTGCAGAGATGGATGGGCTGAATGTGCTTTTTTTTCCTCAGTGAGTATTCAGGAGCATTTCCCCAAAATCCTCCAGAAACCCCCCAGAAAAATAAAAAAAAATCAATAAATGACGGAACCACATAAGAATGTGAAATATATAAAAGTATAAGCACCCCAGAGCATCAGGGCCACTGTGGAGTGTGCAGGCAGCTGAAGGTTTTATTTACTCAGTGTAAATGTCATGGTTAGAAATGGGGTTTATTTTACCTTTTTTTTTTTTTAATTTTAAATTCACATCACGAAACTGGACCAACCCCTCCTAGGGCCAGGCAGGTGCTGTGGGTTCCCATTCCCTGGGGAATGTTGGGATAAGCTCAGGATGCCTCTGTGGGACTCTGTTCTGCTGTAATTACTCTGATAAATGGGCTAATTTTTGAGCACAGGTGGAAATGGAACAGTAATTTACTCATCAAGAAGGGCTTCAAAAGTGGCAAAACTCCCTGTGCCTTTAATTCCCTTCCTTCTCAAATAGTGCCTTTAATATCAGTGAGAACCAGGATCCATGGTAATTTGCTCTGGAAGAACAAAACTTATCCCAAAATCTTTTGAGATACAGAGGGTTGGGTTTTCCCTACGCCCTTTGATTATTAAAAAAAAATCTAAATTAAAATATCTATAAATTTCTGAATAGTAAGAAGTTACAGGCAAAATACAGGAGACATTTTCTTAAAAAAATTAATATAATCTCAAGTTGAGTCATTTTCTTGTGGTAATTACAGCCTTTGTTCCTGTCACAAATCTGTTCCACAATTCCAGCGTGGACAAAACCCATTTTTCATTCACTGAGCAGAGGGAATTAAATACAGATCTACTCTATTTCTCTAAGCAGATTTATCTAAAATACAAACTGAATTTGGCAGTTAATTCATAGGTACATAGGTGATGACACACAGCCAAGGGAATAATTGTGCTGGATTTTTCCAACAGTTTTAAGAGTTGTGGGACATTGAATTTTCAGATGAATCCTTAAGTTCCAATGACTGATAAAATCCAAACCAGCACTTGAGGTTTTTTTTGTATTGCTGTTTATTGTTTATTTTTATTAGGATCCTGAGCTGCCAGTCCTTGCTTGGACATGGCAAATTCCATGTTCTTAAGGCAAATTCTAGAGTAGGAAATAAAGGGAAAAACAATTCCATAAAATGGAAGTGCTGAACTCCTGCACCTGCTACTGATATTTTTTCCAGATTAAAACTCAGTTTCCTTTCCCAGCCCAGTTCCTAACTTTCCCTTCCCCTTTCCCTTTCCCTTTCCCTTTCCCTTTCCCTTTCCCTTTCCCTTCCCCTTTCCCTTTCCCTTCCCCTTTCCCCTCTCCTTTCCCTTCCCTCCCAGCCCCAGACAGGCTGATAGAGACAGAGGGAAATGAGAAAACTCCAATATCTTCTCTCAGGATGAATTTGTCATTTTCCATCCCACAAGCCAAATTATTCTTGATCTTTATCACTTGTTTTGTGTATTCACTGTCTGGGCATTCTTTATCTCCACCCTCAGAGTGAAAAAAGGGGCTGGGCCTTCATTCCCTGATGTTTTTTCTTGGTTTTTATCAAAGTTTGGAGTTTAGGGTGGGATTTTGGTCTGGGCCATTAGCCAGAGCATCTTCTGGAGAGTGGGGCTTCAATACTTCAGGGGAAAGAAATAATTTAAAGCAAATACAATGTAAATAAAACATAATTTGCCTGGGGTTTAGGAGAATTAAATGGTTCCACACATTTAATCCCAGTGTGTTCTTTGTTACATCAAGCCACAGCAATCAGGCTTTAAACTTCCATTTTTTAAATTCTGCTCTTAAGTATCTCACCCTGCTTTTTATTGCTGAGTGTGGAATCGTTTGATCACAATTCCTAACTGAAATACCAACCAGAGCTTGAGGTCTGCAGAGGGATCTGGGGCCGAAGGACAGCAAAATCACTTGAGACAGAAGGAATATTTCCTGGCATTTTCTCAGGATCAGGATGTGCATAAAGCAAACCCCCAGATTTATATTCCTGGGACTAGGATGGGATGCACTGAAACAATTCGGAAATTCCTCTTATTAGGGAAATGAGGAGCAGCATGAGAGTGCTGAGTTGTGGCTGGGTGAAGTCCCTCTGGTAGGGAAAACTCCAGCAGAAAGCAGGAAAAGTTTTGCTCTGTTCAGAGCAGAGGCTTTGGCCTGGCTGAGGTTTCACCAGAGTGAATCAGAGCAGTCAACCCAAAATCCAGGATGGATCTGGCACCTCCCTGCTGCTCCCATGAGGAGCCAACGGCCACGATTTCCCAGCAGCAGCAAAAGCATTGAAGGTGCTGCAGCTCTGGGTTTGCAGCCCCTGCACCCCTCGTTCTGTGCAGCTCTGGGGTTTGCAGCCCCTGCACCCCTCATCCAGTGCAGCTCTGGGTTTGCAGCCCCTGCACCCCTCGTTCTGTGCAGCTCTGGGTTTGCAGCCCCTGCACCCCTCATCCAGTGCAGCTCTGGGGTCTGCAGCCCCTGCACCCCTCGTTCAGTGCAGCTCTGGGGTTTGCAGCCCCTGCACCCCTTGTCTTCCCTCAGAAAGCAGGAAAACTCTGGCTGAGGTTTGTGCCCCTTCAGAGCTGCCCTGGATGAGGGGTGCAGGGGATGCAAACCCCAGAGCTGCAGCACCTTCAATGATTTTGCTGCTGCTGGGAAACCGTGGCTGTTGGCTCCTCGTGGGAGCGGCAGGGAGGTGCCAGATCCATCCTGGATTTTGGGTTGACTGCTCTGATCCATTCTGGTGAGGCCCCACGTGCAGAGCTGCCTCCAGCTCTGGGGCTTCCAACAGCAGGAGGGTGTGGAGGGAATGCAGAGGAGGACACGGAGCTGCTCCAGGGAGATGGATGGATGGATGGATTCCACCAAGAGAGGAGTGGCCAGGATGAGCGAGCTGATTCTCCCCCTGTCTCCTGTCCTTGTGGGACCCCACTTGAGGTTCTGTGTCCAGTTATGGGGTTCTCAACACCAGGAGGACGTGGAGCTGCTGGAGCCAGTCCAGAGAGGCCACGGAGCTGCTCCCAGGGCTGGAGCCCGGCTGGGAGAGCTGGGGGTGTCACCTGGAGAGGAAAAGCTCCAGGGAGAGCTCAGAGCCCCTGCCAGGGCCTGAAGGGGCTCCAGGAGAGCTGGAGAGGGACTGGGGACAAGGGATGGAGGGACAGGACACAGGGAACGGCTTCCCACTGCAGGGATGGATGGGATATTGGGCAGGAATTGTTCCCTGGAGGGTGGGCAGGCCTGGCACAGGGTGCCCAGAGCAGCTGTGGCTGCCCCTGGATCCCTGGCAGTGCCCAAGGCCAGGCTGGACACTGGGCTTGGAGCAGCCTGGGACAGTGGGAGGGGTGCCTGCCCATGATGCCCAAGATGAGCTGTAAGATTCTTTCCAATCCAAACTATTCCATTTTAGGATTTTAGGACCTTTCTGGCCCTACAAGCAGCAGCTCCTGGCCGGGCTGGGCATGTCCATGTGCTCAGCAAATCCCAAATCCTGCAGGGATGCTCAGCTCCATCCCCTCTCTGCCATCCCAGCTTCTCCCTCCTGCTCAGCCCAGGTACCTCTGCTCATCCTGCACCTGCCCCAAACTGTCCAAAAGAAATGGGAACAGTGAGTAGGAATTCAATCTGAGGGGGATAATGTTGGAAAAAACCAAACTGTGGCATTCAGTGACCTTTGTTGGGCTGAGAAATTGGTGCCTGGGACAGTTTAAAAGGCATTTTAAATTTCAGCAGCATGTTTCTGGAGATAAGGGGGTGATACACAGCCAGGATGGGCTTTATCATTTTCAAAATTTAGGAGGTTCTAGCTAATGTTGGGAGAAATATTATAAAAGAGTAAGGGTTTTTTTCTGTGAAGCTACAATATTAAAAAAATCAAATTTATAAATTTATAAAAGTAGACAAAATTTATACATCAATATATTAAATTTTATTTAATGATACAGAAAATTACCATGCTTTATTATCTATAAATTGTAAATTCTAAAACCAAAATCAAATTCAAGAATAATTTTGGAGGGATTCAAGAATAATTTTGCAGAATAATTATCTCAAACCAAGATAATTATTCCCCTCAGACATGATAACACTTAACACTTAAGAAAGTGTTTTCTGCACCTTGGTTCTGGTGTCTCTGATGCTCGGAGCATCTCCCAAGGGAGCTCAGGAAGGAGGTGGAGCTCAGATGGGTAAAAAAGGTGCTGAAGCATCCAAGCACCAACCCCAGGGTCACTGGCAAAACACATTTATTTAAACACCAGTGCTGAGTTCAGCTGAGAGAAAATTGTTTTAGCAACTCTCAGAGGGAGAAAACAGTGGGCTTTGTGCACACCAACCCCAAAGTGAAATATCCCATTGTGTTTTCCAAGTGGAAAATGGAAATGTGGAGTTTACGAACCCTGAGTTCATGAGCAGAAAATAGGATTTGAGTGGAGAGGTTTTGTTGCCTTTTAACAACAAATTCCCTTTTATCTGAAACACAGAAGTTCACAGCCACTGTGTAATGTGTGGTTATTTTTAACATTGAATTATTATCTTTCCATAGGCTGCTTTCATTCATTATTTACTGCAGCAAAATTTTAAGGATTTCCACGAAGTGCAGCAGTGATTTCAAAGGTTATGGGAATGAAATCTTGAATCATTAAGTAGCACCCTAAGATTAGAATCTGACTAAAAATACACTTCCCTTGCTTGAACAAACCACACAGCGGTTGCAGCTTTTATTTATACCAATATTAGTCATTGGTTCATTAATATGAATTTTATTTGATTCGCCAAGAATTGCGGGGTTTTCTTTCCAGCCACAGGCAGGAGTTGTTTGTTGGTGTCTTAATCCAAGGGAAACCAGTGGAGCTGGTACCAGCAGTGGTTCCTACAACATTTCCAGCCTGGAGGAGCTGGGGATAGAGCAGAGCCTTCAAAGAGTTCCAAATATCCCTGAAATTGGGATGGGGAGGAAAGCAGTGAATTACCAGCAGTGTTTGTAGGATGGCAGCAAGTCAGGAGTGATTTACAGGGCAATTCCCTTAATGGCTTCAGGAGGGTTTTAAGCAGCCAGCAGTGAGCAGGGTCTAATTGGCTTTATGTTTTTCGTGGATTCTTTTTTTTGTGGAGTAAATATTTGTTATCACAAATCCTCTTTTTCAGTTCAGACAAGTCCTGCCCTGCTCATGCTGTAGCTGGGCTGTGCCTGCCCCAGTTTGGGCAGAATTCACTGCACCAAATGAGGGGGGAAGCAGAGGAATTAATTTTTACCCCGTGGATGTTTTCCCATCTCCTCTAAACCCCTCCTGTTGCTGCATCTCCCGGGCAGGCAGCTGGGCTTTGTTTTAAGGGGTGCCATAAATCAGCTCCCAGGCTGTCCCCGTGCCCAGAGAGCGCCAGGAGAGGAGGAGCTGCCACAAATCCCCGAGCTCAGGGGCTGTGAGGACTCGGAGAGAGCCAGGGTTGGATAAATCCAGCTGGACACGCAGCTGGCACTTCCTGCTGCTGCTCTGGCTCTGGAATTCCCAGTGCTGTCCCCATGCTGCTCAGGGGCTTTGCCCCCATTCCCACAGCAGCCCCTGTGCCTTGGCTCTGGCTCCTGACGGGTGTTTTTGGGATGACAGAGTTTGGGGTGACAGGGTTTGGATGCTCCTCACTGCTCTGGAGATGGAATTGAGCTCACAGGTGCTGCGTTTTCCTGATTGGGTTTTTACTGCTTCTGATTTGCCGTCAAAAAAAAAAAGTCCTGATTTGCCGTCAAAAAAAAAAAAAAAAAAATTGGAGCGTTTTTCCTGTGGAAAGAGGAATGGCTGTGCAGGCATTGCCTCTGCAGCTCCTGCTCGGGAGTTGTTGGTGCCCAGAGCCAGCGGGTGGCTTTGTGCCGGAGTTTTTGGCACTCGCCTCCGTGACTTGTGTCAGCATTAAGGATGCGGCTCGATTCCAGGCGCTGGGAAATGGCAGGCTGGAGTGGCAGTGCCTGTTCTGCCCGGGGATCTGAGCAGAATGGGCTGGGCTGATGTGTACCCTGCCTGGTTCCTGCAGGTTCTCAGGGCTGCAGTTCCCTGGCAGCACCTCTCACTTAGCCTGTGTGACGGGCAGTGGGAACAGCTCAGAGATCACTGAGAGGCTGATTTGTGTTCCTGGTGTAACTGAAACACAAGTGCAAACCCCCTCCTGCAGTGACAAGCTCGTGGCAGGGCTGGGCTGGGGATCAGCCCTGAATCCCAACCTTCCTCCTCACCACATCCAGCCTGATTGAGGGATTTCTTTCCTTCTTGGCTGGGATGGGCTCAGCGCAGGCAGCGAGGGACAGGCTGTGTCCATGGGAGCAGCCTGATGATTTCCTGGGTGTTTTGCTTTGGAGGGTCACTGCAGGGACACTGAGGCTTCGTGTCCCAGCCCTGCTGGTTCCTGTCCCAGGGCAGTGGAGCACAGCACAGAGCAGGGGGTGGTTGTAGATAAACTGGAAGTTTCAGCACAAAGACACTTTTCTAATTAATCATTAAGGCTGATGATCACCTCAGTGCTGCCCAAAGCACAGGACAGAGCCCGGTCCCCACCCCAGGGCTTTCATTATGGAGTGAAGAATATTCCCCAAGAACAGAGGTGTTTGTGGCAGCATTCAGGGAGCTCAGCCAGGCACAGAAAAGCCCTGAGCTTTCCCTGAGCCTGCGTTTGAAGGGTTTGTGGCCCAGCTGGGTTTAGCAGAGCTAAAACCTGGAGCGTGACAGAGCAAGGCACCCCCCCGATCCCAGAGGCTGTGCAGGACATCCCGGGAGGCCCATCCCGGGCTGCTCCACCTCTGCTGCCTGGGCAGAGCTTTTCCTCTGGCTTCCCATGGGAAATCCTGGGACAGGGCAGCAGGGCTGGGCAGTCGGAGGCTCTGTGTGTTCCTCATTCCTTCTCAAACCAAGGAAAGCTGCTGATGAGGGAGAATATTTCAATTTTTCATAATTTTGAACCAAAGGAAGTGGTGAGTGCCCACTGTGATTGGGCTGTTCATCCTTTTGCCAGCTTGGAGGGGCCTTTCTTTCAGGAGGAGCCTCTTCTCTCCTGAGTGCAGGATTTGAGGTGAGCAGGGCTCTAAGCCATGTCTCCAGGAGCTTCTGGTATTATTTACATTTAGAATTGTGATTTTTATCACTTGTTCTCCTGCCATGATGCAAATGGGGGACTCAGCTGCTGGAAAATGAGTCCAGAACTTGGCAACAGGGTGCAGATATTTAATTTTGGTGATCAGCTCTGATTTGGAGATTAAATGAGGTTTCTTCACATCTGCCTGGGTGCACTCATGAGGGATTTTAGTGCTTTTTTGCCTCTTTAGCAGCTCCAGGCAGCAGCACCCTCGGTAAAGAACTGATTCCCCAGCAGAGCCCAGCGACACAGAGCCCTTCTGACAGCTCCCACTGTGCCACATGAGCGTGGCTGGACGTCACCTCCCCGGGGTCTGTGCACGGGGACAGAGGCAGACAGTCCCAGTCAGCACCAGAGCACGCAAAGGCTGTTCGTTCCCACTGCCAGGGGAGCTCAGAAAATGCGTAAGGAAGTTGTGTTTGCCCCCCATGTGGGCTCTGCTCCCTCCAGCTGCACAGCTCAGGCTGAGGGGTGGGGAATGGAGATGTCAGAGCAGGCTGGGAGGAGGAAAGTGCCTTTCCTGGTTTTGCTAGAAAACATTTCAGTTAGGAAAAATGGGTGCTGAGCCCCCACATGGTTAAATCCAGAACTCAACTCTGGCAGCCAGTGAAAAGCAGAGTTTGACTTGCAGCTTTTAGGAGGAAAAGAAAAAGTCTTCCCTTCACAACCTCCAAACCCTGGCTGGGTTTGTGGTCACTTTGAATGTGGTGGTGAGACCCCAAATGCTGTGCTGAAAAATCAAAGCACTCAGGCCATGCCAGAGGAGGTGTCCTTGTCACAAGAGGTGACAGAGATGAGCAGGTGTCTGCAGGTGTTCCCGTCTTGTCTTCGTCGTGGGATACTGAGATGGGGAAGGGTCTGGAGGGGCNATGGATCTGTGTTAACTCTCCCACTCTCTCGGCTATTTTCCTGGTGTGCAGGACAGTTTTCCTTTCTTACTTGTACTTTTCCATTCTCCAGTGATGTTTGAGCTGGCTGGTCCATGCTCAGCTGGAAGGATGCTGTGGATTTAGAGCAGTTTTAGACCTGTTCCATGAGCCCGCAGGGCAGCACAGCTGGAAAACAACCCCTGGGGCTGGCTGGAAGGGGAAGGGGCTGGTGGCAGGCTCGGATCCTCAGGGACAGGTTTCATTTTCCCTGCTCCTCCTGCTGATTTAACTTCTCTTGCTCACCGCTAATTTCCTCATCCAGATATTTCCAGGTGGGGAGAAAAGTGCTGCTAATTTTGGGAAGCTTTGTGGGCTGTTCCAAAGCTCTGGCTGCGGTGTGTGATTTTTGTGTGCTGATGTTTTAATCCTTCAGACTATATCCGAGGCTTCCACATTTCCGAAATGCAGAATAACTCCTTTCCAGAGGGCTGATCTCGTAGTGTGTGGCCAAACTAACACGGATGATCCTGTTGGCTTTCCCTGCTCATGTTCTCTCTCCATCCCTGTTGCTCCTTTGGTTCGACCCCCTAACTCCCCGCCTCAGCTGAAAATTCCCTCTTTTTTTTTTTTTTTTTTTGGGTTGTATTTAGGGAATTGGCGCGAAGTCGGGTGCTGACTTCTCCCATTTCTCCCGCCCTTAGCAAGCAGCAGAATTCCTCCAAATCCAAGTCGGTTTGGGAGCAGAGGACAAGCCAGATCCGGATGCACAACTTCCGCGCCAGCTGCGAGGCGCTGTACAACGAGCTGGACCCCGAGGAGCGGGTCCGCTACGCCACCACCCTGCACATCCGGCCCGACATGAAAACCCACCTGGACCGGCCGCTGGTCGTGGAGCCCCGCGGCGAAGGCAGGAACAACATCACCAAGCTGAGCCCCGTGGATGTCCAGGAGGTGGTGGAGCACCCCAAACCCACCTCCAGTGACGGGGCGGAAGCCCCGCGGAAGCACCACCGGCATCGGGAGAAGGAGAAGCTGGGAGAGCAGGAGAAGGGAGACGTGACCAAGGACGAGAGCGCCGAAACCGGGGCGGGCAACAAGGAGGAGAGGCACAGGCAGCACCGCAGCCGCAGCAAGGAGGTGGAAGGGGGCAGCAAGGAAGGGAAAAGCGACCGTGCCAGGGGCCAGGAAGGCGGGAAGAGGCACCACCGGCGGGGCTCGGTGGAGGAAGGGGCCGAGAAGGAGCACCGCAGGCACCGCGGCCACCGGCACTCGTCCGACCGGCCGGGCAAGGAGGGCAACGGCGCGGCCAACGGCGGCCGCGGCGAGCGGCGCTCCCGGCACCGCGGAGGCTCCCGCTCCGCCAACAGGGATGGAGAGCCCGGCGCCAAGGGGGACACTGGGGAGGAGCCCCACCGGCGGCACCGGCTCAGGAACAGGGCCCTGGCCGCCTACGAGTCCGTGGAGAAGGACGGCGGGGACAAGGATGGGGAGGCTGGCGACAAGGAGCACCGCAATCACCAGCCCAAGTGAGTGAGTGCTGCCAGACCCCGCCCGGCTCGGGGCAGGGGTCACAGAGCCCAGAAAATCCCTTCTCGCCCTCCCCATGGCATTCCCTGCTGTCCCTGTCCCCACGCCAGCCCCCGCCACTACCCGCAGTTGTGTTTTGCCTCAGTCAGCAGTGACAGAGGCTCCCAAAGACGATTTTGGGTCATAAAACAGCTCAGGTTTAAGGCAGGAAATATCCTTGCTGTAAACACCAACAGACCCTGTAGGACACCAAGTGGAGCAGAGAATTTCCCAGCTTCTGAGGGAAGCTCCTGAGGGACATATTTTTAAATTTCAGCCAGCCTTGCTTGCAGCCCTTTGATTTTCGTTTTTAATGGGGAGCCTTCAGCTGCACCACCAGTTTTTCCAGCACGTGGCCTCTTCCATTAAGAGCAACGATGGCCCCCATTTGCTTTAATTCTTATGTAAGTCAAGTGAGAAAAACAGCCCTGGTGAAGCATTTGGAGTAGTTAATAAAGAAGGATAGATTGCCTTTTCAGCTTTATTAGTCTGATGGAAAAGAAATTGCACTGGGATTCTTTAGAATAGAGTTCATGTCACCGTGGAGAGCCGTGAGTGGCACTGAGATAATAATTTTCCTGTCTAAATTATCTTCCTTTCAGCTGAATTTCCAAACACTCTGCCTGCTGTTCAGCGTGCTCATGTGCACGGCTTCACTTTCCTCCTCACTGGAGCAGAGCTGCTGCTGCAGAGGACAGCAGGAGCCATTTAGCTGCTGATAGCCACGTTCCAGAATGGTTCCAAGCTGGAAGAGAGAATCACCACATTTAACTAAGGCCTGGGGAGAGCGTTAGGGAGCAGCACGTCAGGGTTCATCCAGCAGCTGCTCTGCGGAGTGGCTGGTGGCACTGCTACGTGGTCCTGGCTTAGGAGCAGCATTAAGGTGACCCCAGGGATGTCCAGTGCCACAGTCCCCTCCTAATGCGGGGATTGGGGAGGTCTTGGAGAAAAAGATCGCAAATTTTGCTCTCAGAGGTTGTCCTGCAAAGGATTTCCGGGAAGGAACCAAACCCAGCCCGAGGTGCAGCGTCAGGGATGTGTTCTCTGAGCCTTTCCCGGGCCATGTCGAACAAATCCTGTTTTTCCCAGGGAGAACCAGTGTGAGCTGGAGGCCAGTGGCAGTGGCAGTGGCCCTGGGAGTGTCCCTGTGCACACCCTGCCCAGCACTTACCTGCAGAAGGTGCCCGAGCAGCCCGAGGATGCCGACAACCAGAAGAACGTGACGAGGATGATTCAGCCCCCGCTGGACAAAACCACCACTGTGAACATCCCTGTCACCATCACTGCCCCTCCCGGGGAAACCACTGTCATTCCAAGTGAGTGCCTTTGTCCCCTGCTTGTCCTGCTGCGAATTACCGGGAGACGGAAGTTTCCAAGGAGTGATGGGGCTCTCCTGGGCGCTGCCATCCTTGGGAGAGGCAGGCGGGGAGCTTGGTGATAGAGGAGGATCTGTAATTGCCACACGGACGGCAGGGGCTCAGCAAGGGTTCCTGGGTGCCTGGTGGCTCTGGAAAACACCTGGATTCCCTGGAGATGGCTCACCCGGGCCATGCCCTTTGTGTCAGGGAAAGGTGAAGGAGCAGAGGGAGAGCAACATCCAGCTGTGATCCTGCTGGTTTGGGATCATGTGACATTCCAGAGCTTTTTACAGCCCTCTGCATCACAGCTGGAGCAGATCCTCCCTCCCTGTCCTTCTCCAGAGCTCTCTGCCTTGGCTCTGTCAGCCCAGATTTACAGATCATCCCAAGATCCTTGCGCCCAGCCACCACCAGCCTGTTCCCACCACCTTGGGGCTGATCCCTGGCAGGGTGGGAACAGCCTGGAGAAGTGTGGAGAGCTGAGGAGAATCCCACTGTGAAATCCAAGAGGTCCTCATTAAAGTCCGGGCTGTCAAGACTCTGCTTTCCAAGAGGCACAGCCAAGGTCTGGCAGGGTCTCTGTGCTTTTTCACTCTGTTGTCAGCCACAAAATTTATCTTTTCTCTTTTTTTCCTTCTTCTTTCTCCTTTTTTTTCTTCTTCTTCCTCCTTTTTTTTTCCCCTCTTCAATGGTAATTTTCCTATATTGCAATGCTGAGTTCCTGTCAATCACAATTTATCAGCCTCTCCCTTTCCTGGCCATTTCCTCTGGATCTGATTGGAGATCCAATAAGGAGTTTATTGAACATGTCACTCAAACACAATGAAATGTCATTTTCTTGCAAAATAAAATAAAAAGTAATAACAGCCCTGCACGGAACACATTCCAAAGGGTGGGACTGTGGGACTTTAGGTCCTGGGAATTAATGCAAGACCCTTTATACATCTCTGAGATTTGCAGCATAAAATGTTACCCAGTTCATAGATGGGAATTTATCTTCAGTAAATTATCCCATAAACCCTCTGCAAGTGAAGTCAGGCTGAGAATTGGAGAATTTCCAACCTTTGGGAGGGAGGTTGGGAACAGTCTCAGAGAAGGAGATCCCAAAATCTGCTGCAGGATGGAGCTGCACACGTTTACACATGGGAACTCTGACCAAACCGAGATGCACGATGCTATGGGGGGTCCAGAAAGTCCTTTCCAGGTCTCTTTCCCTATTTCTGGGAAGTTCAGCAATCTCCAGATTATTAAACCTCATTCAGGAATCTGCTCTTTTATGTGTTCCAAAGCCAGTTGTGCTCCTGCTTGTAGTGGTTATCACATTCGCCTAATTTTCATTTTAGTGGAATAGGATTAAAAGAAAAGCAAAACAGGTTCAATTCA
Source organism: Donacobius atricapilla (assembly GCA_013397315.1). NCBI lineage: Eukaryota > Metazoa > Chordata > Aves > Passeriformes > Mimidae > Donacobius > Donacobius atricapilla. The sequence goes on from WBMY01015922.1 coordinate 26,059, forward strand.
AAATAGAAACAGTTAGATTTATTAACATACAGTAAAGGTAAACAAACAAAAAAACCAACTACGAAACCCTCTCAAAAACAACCCCTCTTCCTCCCTAGCAACAATTTACTTTTCCACGAAAAAACAATGCAAAGGGACAAAACATCAGAACTCTTAAGTCAGCATCACTTAATAAAATAGTCTTTCATTCAGTCTTTTGAGAGAGACAAGTCCCTCCTGATTCTTCTGGTAACTTTTCACAAGAGACACAGTCTGTTTGTGACTTCCAGCTCTACTAACGCAGCCCGCCCGACACTGCATTATGTGAGCCTCTCAAAATGTAGCTTTTTATATGACTACATAAGGGCTTGTGGATTTTTAAAGCACGGGGTTTCACCTTTTAAAGATGCACAGCTTCACAATAAAGGACTTCTTATTCTTTACTGGTGACGAGGTTCCAAGACATCTCAATAGGATCACTGCATCAATTTCTACTTCAACATCCATTTCAGAAAAAACTTCAAATATTATAGTTTCTAACTCAAATGTCCACTCAGTAAAAATCAGACATCCTTGCTTGAATCTGGAAAACACACCTCCCCGGCTTTTTAATCCAGCAAAAAGGAAGAATTATAGTCTGTTACCATAAATTAAGGAGATTTAAAGCCCCAAACTAAGGCAACTTGTCATCTTTCCCACTCAAAAAGTCATCCTTTCTTTACTGACTTTGATATCTTCATATAATCCCTTTGCATGCCTCCGATTTAGCCTTTCTTCTCTCCTTGAGGAGGGGTAGAGTTTGAAACAGTCTCAGTCGGTGTTAAGAAAGAGTTAATGTTCAGGAACTTGCCCGGGCTTGTACACGCCACGTGGTCTCAGCTGCAGCCGCGGCAACTCCGAAAGCGGCAGATCCGCGAGATGTAAAAAGCAGCTCAAAAAAGGAGCCTGAGTCTTTTTTTTTCCTTTTCCACCCCTCGGTCTTATGGGGTGCGTTTTTAACTCAGCCTGGGCTCGGTGCTGCTCTCCAGGGACCCGGGGCCTCCCGGGGCCCGGGCCCCCTCCCGGCCCGGCCGCGGCTCCCGGGGACTCCCGGGGCCTCCCGGGGCCCAGAGGCCCGGTTGCGATATTACCTCATGGCGCGGAGTCCCGGAAAGAGAGCGGGTCTCCCAAGATTCCTGTTTTTTAAGCGGTGTCCCAGAGGGTGTACCCCTTTTACCTGATTGGCCAGCTTAGCTGTTAGTTCCAAAATGGATTAACAATTGGTTTTTTTTTTTTTACCATTTATGCTAAACCAATACACTGCTCCATGGGAGAAAACACCGAATTACAAGGCTGGTCAGACTATTTTCTTTCAAGGATCCCGAGCTGATCCCTCTCCGTAAGAATTTGTGCTCTTTGGGATGGGTTTTCCAGCCCCAGTTTGGCAGCTCTGGGATAAATCAGCTCATGGTTTCATTTCCTGGCTGCTCCTGCTCCGTGGCTCATCAGCAGTGGAGGGGCAGAGCTGCCTCGCTCCGGAGTGATAATGATGCAGTGATTGTTCATCCCATTTAATCAGCACATCCAAAGGCTGTTTGCTCTCCCAGCTGCACTTTTTGCATTTCCAGCTGTTCCAGGCAGTGGGAAGGCTGAGGATCCATTTTTAACCCTCTCCTTTGTGTTCTCCCTGAATTCCCATTTCCAGTGAACAACGTGGAGTTTGAAAGCAAAGCAGAGGAGAAGAAAGACGTCGATGACTTGACGAAAAATGGGCCTAAACCAATCCTGCCTTACAGTTCCATGTTCATCCTCAGTCCCACAAATCCGTAAGTTCCTAGAACACCAATTAAGGGCTCCAGGTGCTTCAAGGCAATAACCTGAATGGGATTTTCATCTCTAAAAAGACATTGGGACATGAAATAAAAGCTTATTTCTGTGGGACAGATGCTGCTGTTCTGTTGGTTTTCCTGGGGGGATAAATTACCAGGATAGGGAAAAGAAAATGCTTTAGGCAGACCCTGCTGATGTAGATCCCAAAAAGTGGGAGCACAGGTAATGTTGGGAAAAGATTTTATCAAGAATTACAGAGGGCTATGTGGATACCAGCAAATTCCTGCAGGTTCCTCAGCTGGAATTCCTGTTCTTTCCATGAAGTGGCTTTGCATCACTGCAAACTTTGAACTTCTGGGAAAACCTGGGTATTTTTTATCTGCCCAGGCTGGGAGTGCAGCCTGTGGGATCTGCTGGGATTTGGGCATTTCTTCCCCTTCAGGCAGCTCTGCCTCCTGGGGAGCTTTGGACTCAAAGCCTGGAAATTCTGAATCTGTTCCTCTGGAGGGCTGCAGGATCAACGGGGAGAGGGGTTGGAATGATTGTGCCATGAAGGACTGTGAGTCATTTTAAGCATTTTAAGGGAGGGTGTTTGGAACTTCTGGAGATCCCCTTGGAGCAGAGGTTTCTCTCTGGCTCAGGTGAATTTGTACATCGCAGAATTTCTCTCTGCCCAGATACCAAAGGGGAACTCGGGCCCTCCTTTGGCAGCTGGATTTAAGGGAAGGATGAGTTCTCCTCCTGCTGCTGAGGGCTGACATTCTGTGCAGTCATGGAACAAACAGGCTCCGAGTGCTCAGATCCGACATCCAAAAAGCCCCTGTGGTGGAGGCACCCCTGGCCCCTGGGCAGGCTGAACAGCATCCCAGAACCCCAGAATCTCCTGAGCTGAGAGGGGCCCACCAGGATCACTGATCCAGCTCCTGGCCCTGCACAGACACCCCAACAATCCCACCCTGGGCATCCCAGGTTGTCCGTATCCTCCTGGAGCTCTGGCAGCCTTGGGACCATGACCTGGGGAACCAAATTAGGATTGTGGAGTTTGGCCTCTGTCTGGATGGATAAGGAAATGGTATTTCCCTAATGTTTGGTCTTTTTGCTGTGAAGTGACCACCAAAAATGAGCTGGGAAAGATCTGCCAAGACATCATGGCTGGGTGGGGAGTGGGAGATGCTGAGCCCAGGGGCTCTGAGCTGAGGGCTGGGCAGGCAGAGAAGCGGCAAAATTTCCTTGTTTCCTATGGCTGCTTCTTTTCCCTCCTCTCATCCCAGTTAGGACCTTCTGAGCCTCAGAGTCCAGGATCTGGGGGTTCTTGCAGTTGCTTTGTTGTTCCAGCTTCCTCCAGCTTACACTTCCCCCCAGAAAAAAAGCCGTGCTGAAAAACCATTGGAAAAACAAAGTTCACTGGGAGAAAAAAAGTGTTACAGGCAAGCCAAGGGGGAATAACAAGGCAAAGCCCAAACTCCAGGAATGAGAGCAGCTTGTTTTTCCTCCTCTGGGCAAGGTGCAGAGCCAGCTTTATCCCCCCAAGGTGTTCTGGCTGCTGGGAACCCCTTCAGAGAGCTCCTCCTGGGGTCCGAAGCTTTTCCCCACTCCAGTGCTGCCATCTCCCTTCCAAGCCCTGCTGGGGATCCATGGCCCAGGTGCTGCCAGAGGGGGAAGCAGTTCAGGGAAGCAGGAATTAATTCCTTTTGTTCCCCAGTGCCACCACCCTGTGAGAGCACACAGGGCTGTAAATGATTTCTCCCGCCCCACTGGCGGTTCACAAATGCTCCCACATCTCACTGCTGGTTATGAATGATGAGCTAAAAATAGGGGCTCGTTCCTGCTTTGATGAATTGAGTTTGATGCAGGAATTATGGCTACAAATGTGATTGGAAATGCTGCCTTTCACTTCTGTGGCTTCTCAGAGCACAGAAATGATCATCTTCTCCTGGCAGATTGAAAACCACAGTTAAGGGGTCCACAAAAGCACTTTTCTCCAGGTTATTTTCTATCTGGTATTTGTCCTCTTTTCCACTCTGAATCCATTAGCAAGCCAAAGAAAAGGAGTATGTAAGTAGATGTGAAAAATAGACTTCAATTCTCACTGTTCAGACATTTGCTTAGAGAAAATGGGATAGAGGAGCTGAAATACATTCTCAGATAACAAAGTTGTTGGCCAGTTAAATCTATAATTTGATTCTTGGGCTAAGTCCTTTATTGAGCTGACAAATGTGGTGTGAATGCAGAGCTCTGTGTGCAGTTAAGGCTTTGGGAATTGTGGTCAGAAGGAATTATTAGCTGCAATTTGTGAAGAGTTTTGGATTGCTTAGAAATGGGTGCCTTTGCCACTTTTCTTGGACACAATTCGTGAATAAAAAGATTAGGTGGAAGTAATCAAATCTATTCCTGTAAAGTATTTGTGCTGTGAAGTGTGAGTTGGAGTAAAGTGCAGGCAGAGAGGGATTGGTAGGAGGAGCACTCAGAGCCACAAAGGCAGATTCAGCTGAGAGTCTCAACATTTTAAAGGGATTAGTTGACATTAAAAGGATTTCAAACCTTGTTTTGAACTCACAGGGCGTTAACCTGGCAGTTCAGAGGGAGAAGGACGGGGGAGTGCCAAAAACATAATTTGTAGAATTGAGTGTGGATGCTTGAAAGCTTTCAGAGCTCTTTTGACAGATGGGTAGAGAGATAAATAGATAGAGAAATAAATAGATAGGGAGATAAATAGATAAAGAGATCAAGAGATGAATGGATGTTGTTGCTTTGCAGAGGGAGTAGAGAGCAGCACAGAGATGTTGAGCTCCCTTATTTAACTCTCATCACAGATCTGATGCAAAATGGAATTTAAAGCCTGTTTTTAAATTTTCTTCCCATTATTATAGCAGAACTCCCAAAGGTGCTGCTCCTGCTGGGTTTGTGGCAGTTCCCCCCTCACAGACCCGTGACCCCTCCCTACTAAATTTCTTGAAGAGCCAGATGTATTCAGCTCTGCCAGGGTTCAGTACCCTTGAGGGTGTCCAACACCTCACAGAAAATGGTTAAAATAACGAGTGAGATTACATGATCGAGTATGTTTTGAAAAAGCAAAAAGGTTTTAATAAAAGAAGAAAATAATACAAAACCAAAGAACAAAGCCGTTCACAGTGTAGGAACAGGTCCCACACACCTACTACAACACCCTGAGAATGTGCTGAGAAGCCTCGTGCTCTCTCTTAAGTATTGGACAATTTAGGTGGGTTTTTTGGTAAATATCTTAATCGAGAATAGCTACATTGCTGAGGAACAAGTAGAGAGACTTATCAGTGCTTTTGTCTTGGTACTGAGCCAATTACTGTCAGGACAGCAAAGAAGTTTCTGGGTCCTTTCCCTTACTAGAACAGCAAGGGGTGAGTGTTAAACCTTTCCCTCTCTGGAGACGCCTGCGGGGCTGTGGCTGCATCCCTACCCCTCCCTGTGCTCCTGTGCCCGCAGGATCCGGCGCCTCTTCCACTACATCGTCAACCTGCGCTACTTCGAGATGGTGATCCTGATCGTCATCGCCCTCAGCAGCATCGCCCTGGCTGCAGAGGACCCTGTCCAAGCTGAGTCTCCCAGGAATGACGTGAGTGCCTCCCCAAACTCCCGGGATTGAGGCGCTTTTGTCACCCCACCCTCCCGGGATTCAGCTGCTTTTGTCCCCCCAAACTCCCGGGATTGAGGTGCTTTTGTCCCCCCCCACTCCCGGGATTGAGGCGCTTTTGTCACCCCACACTCCCGGGATTGAGGCGCTTTTGTCACCCCACACTCCCGGGATTCAGGCGCTTTTGTCACCCCACACTCCCGGGATTTAGGTGCTTTTGTCACCCCACACTCCCGGGATTCAGGCGCTTTTGTCACCCCACACTCCCAGGATTCAGGTGCTTTTGTCACCCCACACTCCCGGGATTGAGGCGCTTTAGTCACCCCAAACTCCCAGGATTGAGGTGCTTTTGTCACCCCAAACTCCCGGGATTCAGGTGCTCTCCTGTGGGCCCAGGGCGGGTCCATGCCCGTCTCTGCAGGGTAACGCTGGCAGTGCAGAATTAGAGCTGGCTTGGGTAACACACTCCAGTTACCTTTGTTTCACTGTCGAAATGCTCAAATTCCCGGCCCTTTCTGCTGCTTCAGTCTCATCTGAGTTTGAGAGCTTGGGAGTCAGGGATGGTGTGGCTGCTGGAGGAGCGGCAAAGCTGGCAGCCCATTCTGCAGTGGGAAAGGCTGCCGGATAAACTCCTTAGGAAAGGAAGTTCAAACGTCTCATTTTGAAATGCCCCTTTTGCCTTGTTAAACCCGACAGAAATGCTGGTGCCCTAGAGGCAGCCTTGGGTGCAGTGTGGCAAGGACTGGGAAAATGCTGCTTTAAATCAGATGATTCAGGTTTGTGCCTAAATTATCTGAAACCCTCCCAGCAGATGATTTTTGTCCAGCCCAGGAGACAGACCGCTGCTGGATTAGATATTTAACCTTGCTCCTGTGCAGGTTCAGTGTGTGGCCTTCCCTAACACGCATTTCACTTTCCCACTTAGGCTCTGAAATACCTGGATTATATATTTACAGGAGTCTTCACCTTTGAGATGGTGATCAAGGTAAGAACTTTTCCAAGCAGAAAAATTCACTTCTTCCAGATTTATTTGTGAGAAGCTGGAGCAGGACAGAGGTGGGAAGGATGGAGAGCTTTAACTTGGGAGCAGCTCTCACAATCAGATGCAGCAGCTCTCCTGGCTTCCTTAATCTCATATTTTATGGAGGAAAATCAGGATATCTTTAGGAGCTGTGGCTGTGTAAGAGGATAAGGATTAGGAAGGCAACAGGAGCTGCCAGACCTTCCTCAGAAACTCCAGATTCTTCCCTTTTCCTTTGGCACTGAGCAGGAATATTAATAACAGCTGATTCTTGGTTTGGCACATTTCAAAAAGCTGACAATTGATCTTTTACTCAGTAGGGTGACAGGCTTTGCCGGGACTGTGGGGCAGTAACTGCCCAGAGAGCACAATTCCAGAAAGTCAGGATTCAGTGTCGGGGTAAGGCAGGAGTTGGGTTTTCCTGTCAGAGCAAGATGCAAAATGATGCAGAATAAAACCAGAATGAGAGCATGGATGTGGAAAAATTCCTAGGGAGAAGGGAGGGCTCTTGTTTCCTCAGCTTTTGCTTGTGGTTGGCTTCATTTTTGGGAGTTTTCCTGCCTGTTAGAGAGGAGCAGCTTGGCTGAGTATCTCAGCAATTTGTGAAGGGTCCTTTGATCCCGAACCTCCTCCTGCCCCTTGGCAGGGTGGATTTGGGCCATGCTTTATAAAACTCTTCCTGGCTTTTCTCTGCAGATGATTGACTTGGGGCTGCTGCTCCACCCTGGCTCCTACTTCCGTGACCTGTGGAATATCCTGGACTTCATTGTGGTCAGTGGGGCCTTGGTGGCTTTTGCCTTCTCGTAAGTTCATGTTCCTTCTCCTCCCAAATTCCAGGGAATGAGTGACAGAGGGGGCAGGACCCTGGCACAGGGCAGTGGATGTGCAATGTTTGTGGCTGCATTTCCCAGGGAAATGTTCAGTCCCTGCCCTTTTTCCTCTCCTAGCGGGCGGGGAGTGGGAAGAAAAGAATAAACCCAGCTTAATTTGTGTGGTGGAATCTTGTGAAAATCCTCCCAGCTTTAGGCTGGTCCATTCACTGCTCAAAGACGAAGCCAAGATTTTTGTGACTCTTTGGCCAAGTTCTTTTCAGGAACTCACTGTAACACTTTTATCTCTAGTCAGTGTTCGTGAGATTTGCTCTCATTTTGTAGAAACAGTTAAAGAAATCAGCTGATAACTCCGTGAAGTCTTGGCAAACCCTTATTTCCAGAGCAGTGGATATTTCTGGTTCACAAACCTTTGCTATTTCTCTCCTTTTTTCTCCTCTCTCTGTATTTCTGCTGAGTTTCACTTTTAGTGCTCCCTCCCTCAAACCCAGCTCTGTGTTTATGCCTTTAAATAATAGCCCACGTTCTTCTGTCCTGTCATGGAGGATTTTGAGCAACAAACACTGAGAAATTACTCTTTAAAAATTAAAATTAGCTTTTCATTTGAGCCTTTTTTCTTGGAAATAACCAGAGGAAGAGCAACGCAGGTCCTTCCAACCTTCAGGAGCCGAGCTGGAGAATGGAAAGAAATTTTCCACTCGGATTGTTGTTGTTTGCAAATCTTTTCGTGAGAAACAATAGGACAGACCTGGAAACAGGCAGCGGGACTTGGCCAGTTTAATCTCCTGCTAAATTAGCCCCGAGCAATTACGGGAATGTTCAGCAGCCCAGCACTCCCAGGTTTGTGACACGATGATTAGAGGAGAGGAAATTGTTTCACTTGCTAATGAGAATTAGCAGCGTTTCACTCGCTAATGAGAAAAGCATCCACCTTTGTCAGGGAGCCACAGCGCGTGGCTGCGCTGCTTTAGACTGGCGGAAATTTTTTTAAGCAGTCAAATCCCTGCTCCTCCCTCAATTCTGCACAAAAAAAAAAAAATGCACAAAATGTTGCCTTTCTGATAAAATATTTTTCACCAGTTTTTCGTTTTCTGAGCTGTCGAAATTCCTGTCACATCGAGGCTGTGAGATTTGTAATTTAGATCTGCTTTTCTTCAGTGCAAATGCTGAATACAAATAAACCCTCTGAGTTAAATGGACCAAAAAGTGGATGGACAGGATTTATATTTTAGGTGTGATTTTTTTGGGGAGATTGATTTGGGTTGTGTTTGATCCTTCACCAAATTAGGTGTTGGAGAAAATCAAATCCAACATAATGTTTTCAAAGGGATGCCACCCTCCCCTCTTTAAACATTTTGTCCCTCATTAAAAATCTGATTTTTGGCGGAGCTGACTTCTCTGTCCTAAGCAAACTTGTCTTGGTGAATGTCCTGCTAACCTAAAATTTAATATCCAAAACCAAGCTGCTTTTTAAGCTTGTCTAGACATAGGTAGGGTTTTATCTCCCTGCACGTGAAATATATCTGCAGAACATCTTTCAGAACTAGATGGACTTAAGCCAGACTGAGTTAATCAAATATTTAACTTTAAAAAAGCCATGTAGCAACATTAGAATTTAACAAAGCTCCTCTGAATTGAAGAGAGGTAGAGAAGTAAATTAACCACAAAAAACCAACATAACCCAAAGTCTAGGGTTCCGTGAGAATTTCCCTTTTCCATCAGGAATCCAAACTCCCAAGACTGATGGGAGGAGGGGCATTTTGGGAGCCCTTCAGAGCAGCTCCCTGTGCTGTGAGAACAAACCTCAGGCTCTACCTTTAAAACATCTTCTCTTTGAACACGATTTTCTTTTGAGGGAGATTTTCCTTGCTTGAGTTATGGATTAAAATGAATAATTTTTAATCTTTCCAAGGCTTTTCGTGCTCAGATTTTCTTCTATTGCTCATCTTGGGCCATGAATATCTAACAGCACCTCATCAGCCTCTAAATAAATTACTTCTACATCCCCTGCCTCTGCTTTATAATAGGTGCCCCAAGCTGCTTTTATTTTCCGCTGTGAGTGAGTCTTGAGCAGGGTTTTACAGCCAGGGACTGCATAAACCCTGCCTAGTTACTGTCTCCCACATTAAAGTCAGACAAGCTTATTTGTGAGACTCGGGAAAATTTGACTTTCTTCTGTGATTTTTTTCTGCTTTCTGTAAGCCCTGCTCCCCATCCCCGTTCCAACATCTAATCCAGGGAATGCCTGCAGCCTCCCTGGTGGAGCCCCAGAGCTGGAAAATCTGCCATTCCTGGGAAATGACTTTCCCCTGTTCCAGCTCTGAATCCTGACAGGGTAGAGAGCCGTGACTTAGGCCCAGCTCCTGGTTTGGTTAGACCAGATGGACACACAGAGCCAGCTCAATGTTGATAATCCCAAAGAGGAGCTTCTGGAGACTCTTTGTTGTTCAGTCAGTTGGATTTTCCAGCAAATCCTTCAGCCCTGTCACCCTCCTCAGTGTCACTAAAAATGGGATTTAACGTGGCTGTCACCACTTTGTTTGCAAGAACCCACAGCTGCCACGTGCAAGGTGGGATTTAATTCATGTTTTTGGCCTCCTCGCTGTCCACTAAAGGTGATATGAACCAACCTTCTTGCTGAATTAACCCATCCCTAAAACCTGGGAATAACAGAGCTCCCTAAAACGCTCCCATCTGGAATATTACAGCAGCCTGTGTTAATTTAAGCATTTGAGATGGTATCAGTCACTGGTACAAGACTGATGAAATCCAGCTCTCAAAGCAGCTGTGGGTTTTCTTTCTGCCTGCAGCTCTTTAGAAGCAGCTCTGTGGTTAGAAAAATAAAAAATAAATTTCAAACAACACCCCTGGAGTGATGCTGGGAACAAAAATATGATTATGATAATAAAAAAATAATATCTTCCATTTAGCAAAGCATTTCAAAGAGAAATCCCTTTCTTTTTCTGTAGATAAACATGCCACAAACACCCAGACATGTTTGAGTCCTTAGGGAAATGGAAGCAAACAAAAAACCCATGGAAACTTGTCACCAAAATCTCTCAGCCCCAGGTGCAAAATGTACTTGGGAGGAACAGCTGAGGGAGAGCAGCAAAGATTTGGCCTGGAAAAAAATTGGAGCAGAGGGAAAGGTAGCTGAGATGCCCAGAATTTCGGGATGCTCTTGGAAAAAAAGTAAATAAGTTTTTTTCCTTGAGGTTATCCCTGCCACAGTGGGAGAGCAGAGAGAGGTGGAGGTGTTTTTCCCAGTGGAAGGGCTGATCCAGCAGGGAATGTGGGATTTCTGCTCTCCAGAGCCCTCCCTTCCCCCTGGTTTATCCTGTGCAGTTGGTGGGAGTGGGCCAGGGGCTGGGGGATCTCTCGGATGTTTCTGTTTGTCATTGACTCTGCTCTTTCTTTGTCTTCTCCTCGCTGGAATCTCTCTCTAGGAGTTTCATGGGGTAATACGTTCTTCCTGTCTCTTCCTGCTCTGTTTTGCCTGTCCAGCCTGTGTCCACACACTTTGCCACTGTGGAGACAACCCAGCCATGTTCCACCCATCACATTGACTCCTCTGTCCCTTTACTGCTCATTATCCAGTGAATTGTATTATTTTTCCTCATTCATCCTGATTTTCCTTCAGCAGAGATAGGAACAGACTAGAAAACCAAGGCAGAGTGTCAAAAAACCACATGGAGATATATCTGCACCAAAGAGATTTGAGGGGATGACTCAGTGGGCACTGGGAGTTGAGGTACAATTCACGAAAATCTTAATAAGCAGGTTTAAAGGAGCAGTTTGAGTCTCCTTTAGAGGATTTCACCTCTAAGCAGCCAAGCTGGAAGCTCCAGGACTGAGTTCAGCGTGGGCAGTGTGACCCAGCTGGGATCCAGGCTCCAATATTGGGGCGAGTCTCTGCTGTGAAAACAGAGCTCAGGGAGCTTTTGGCAGGGGTGATTTGTGAAGAAGGAAGTTTCAAAAATTGCATTTAGCCCTGTGCAAGCGGCAGTTTTGCTGTCAGTGCAGGGGCAGGGTGGGAGGCAGAGCTGTGCCCTCTGTCCCCACCTTCCAGGAGCTCCAGGGGGATCCTCCACAGCGAGGAGAAGGATGCCAAGAAGAGCCTTCGATGTGGTCCAGGAAGTTTGGCACTTGCTTCTTTCTTCTCTCTAGGAAAGCAGAGGATTTAGGGCAGGAAGAGGGTGGCTTTGTGCTTGGGCAGGGTGGGGTGACCTCATTTACTCTTTCAGGGAGGAATTCACTCTGCCAGGAGGATTCCAGGCGATCACAGAAGGCAGAACCTTCCCTTCACCCTGAATTTGTGATGCCCTGATTCTGAGAGGTCCACGTCACCTGAAATCAGAGCTGCTGGCAGCAGCAACAGGAACAAGCAGCTTCCATTTGAAAGAACCACTAAATTTTTAAAAGCTCTTTTATTTATTAAAGGGAGAAAAAGCTCTGCAAAGCTCTTTTAAAACATTCTTGGTGTTTTAAATAAACAGGAAGCAAACTGACACAGAAAACAAGAAAACAGCGCTGGCCTAATGCACCCAAAATTGATCTAATGCAATTTTTTGGGTGGTATTCTCTTTTTTTTCTTCCTTTTTTTTTTTTCTGTCTGCCTTTATCCTGTGCTCCTCTTTAGCTCTTATTCAGCTCTCCTGAATGTTGCAGTTGTTATTCTGCAGTCAATTAAAACCTTGTCCTTCCATGGCAATTTGTTTTTGTTGTGAGGAATATTCAGGTCAGATGTGTGCTTGGATACACCTTTTGACTGAATCCCAGTTCCATCTGGACCTTTTATTTTCTGGGACATCTGGCTTTGTATGAGAGCAGTGAAAAAACCCCAATATTGGCAGAGAGGGTTCTTGAAAACACCCTAACCCAACCCTTAGGGTTTTATTTGACGGAAGAGTTGCAGAGGATCCTTTTAATTAAAATACAATTTGTATCACTCTAGGTCAGAGCACCAGGAGTAGCTTTTCCTATAGCAGCGACCTTACTGTGACAAGAAATGGGAATTTTTTTTTCCTCGGGATTCTGTATATGGCTCAGAGCATAAATCCCATTAAGATTTAATTGGCTCACGCTCTTTATTTGCTTAAGTGCCTGAATGGAGAAAAAATCAGTCAGCCCTTCTTAGTGTCCTCTGCTGAGGCAGAAGGAATTCCGTGTGACTGGAGCCGCCTGCCCTCCGCCTCAGAGCTCACGCATCCGCGCTTCTCCCATTCCAGGGAAAAGCAGGAGCGAGGATTTGCTCTGCCCCACATCTCTTTGACCTTCCTGGAAATATTCCATCCACAGAAATTCTCGCTCCAGGCGTGGAGCCGCCCTGGGAGAGCAGAGCAGGGAAACATCTCTGTTCTCGTTGGCACAAGGCCTCATTAGTGCAGCTGTTAATTGGCACAATGGCGCTGTGGTACCTTCAGGTCTCCTGGGATCAGGAGCCGGGGAAAGCGCCATGTGGGAATATTCTGGGGCTCTGAGTGAGCCCAGGAGGGCAGAGCTGAGCCTGGCTGGGCTGGGGGGGCTGATGTGCACAGGAGAAGCGTGGCCGTGGCTGCTGGGGAGCAGAGCAGAGCTCTGGGCTCGGGGTCCCCATGTCCCACCTCCCTTCCCTGTCCTGCTGCCCCGACCACGTGGCCCGAAAGGGTCTTCACTGCTCCCTCACCCCTGCCCTCCTCAGCTGCCACGCTTCCCTGGCTTTCCTCGGGAGGGAAACACGGAGCAGTGCAGGGGACTGGCAGAGGGGAGAGGTGCAGGGAGCAGAGGGGGCAGCCCAGGGGATGGGGGGCCGCCAGCCCTGGGGACAGGTGGGATCTGCTGTGATATCTCCTTGTCCACGACCCATTTCCCTTTTTGCTTCCCTCCTGCCATGGCCATCCTCCTGGAGAGGCTGGACAAACTGTTCTGCAGCCGGGCCACTGCTGAGAGTCACACTGGGGAGCTCCAGGTCAGCCGGTGGCTCTGGTGACCCCGAGGTGACCATGGCAGGGACACTGAGCTGAAAGCAAATTTACAAAGTCAAAATTAGGCCAGACCTTCAGCTCTGCTAAAACCTGAGAAGAAGGGCAGTAAAAGCTCTGCTGGCAGTGCCTGCCTCAGCTAGAGCAGATCAAAGGTCTCTAATGAGAATCAAATACTATTTTTTAAAACACTGAATAGTTATTTTGTGGCTTTAAGTCAGTCCTGTAGCTCTGGGATTAAATCCAGTGCCTGGGTTTAGAGCTGAGTCAATGCTCAGGGTCCAGCTGGGATGGATTAAAATGGCCCTAAAACAGCCCTGAAGGATGAGAAGGGGAGAGGACAGGGATCTGTCCATCATGTTCCCCCTCTCCTCCACTTCTACTAAATCGTGTGGAAAGGAAATGTCTCCTCAAATCCCTGGATACAACCCACAGCCCTCCAAAAACTCCTGTGTCTCCCTCTTACTGCATTCCAGACAACGGCAGTGCCTGCTAACGGGAGAAGGGGACTGGAGCTGAGGCAGGAATGTGGGTTTGGGTTGGAGATTCCAGTCCAGTGTTACTATTGAGTAGCACGGGGTTAGGAGTGAGTCCTTTGTCCTTCGGAAGTGGATGGATTTCCAAGAAGACCCTTTCCAGGGCGGAGCAGGCTCAGCCAGCCACAAAACTGGGTGGTTTCCTCCACCCTTAGAGCTCCTCCCTCAGCACAGGATGTAGGGCAGGCTGGGGGAAGCTTTGCAGTCCTTCCCGAACCTCCGCGGGTCTCTCGGGTCTCTCGTACTTCCATTATTTCCCTCCTGGAGAAGAGGGAGTTCAGCAGCCTGGAGAGCACAGAGTAGGTGTGTCAGCATCTGTCCCACACGTTCTTCATTCCCACCAGTGTTCCCTCAGTCAGTCCCAGACCCGAACCCACAGCCATGAATAAAACTCTGTTCCAGATTTCCATCCCATTTTCCACTCCATATGAAACGAAGGGAATGTCATTGTTTTGCCGTGGGGTTGGAAGAAGATGTACCTGTTGTCTTCTTTTGTTTCTTTATTTTGGGAGTGCACGAGGAAAGGAACTCTGTCCTTCCCCTAAAACCCCTCTTGATGTTAACAAGAGGAACGTTCTCGAGCCTTGCCCTCGGTTTTAACACAACCTAAACCCCCAAATGTGACTGATGGCTCCTGCATGCCTGAGTGGGGAGTTGCCCCAGCGCTGTTCCAGGCATGTAATATATTGCCATATTACATGTTCCTGCATGGGATTGGTGGCATGTCCTCCACGGGAGACTCAGGGATGAGGGAACAGGCTCTGACCCCCAGGAGAGCTCTGTCCCTCTCCAGGAAGGCTCCCAAACCCTCTTGGCACAATGCTCCTGCCAGGAGAAACACCCCTGCCTCATCCAGAGACAGCCCTGCCTCATCCAGCTGGGAGGGAAGAGCCTCGTGTGGCTTTGTCCCTTCTCCAGCCAGGAATGGGATGGAGGAGCTGAGCCTCCTGTCCCAGCGCTGCTGCCCTGGCTGGGAGTGTTGGGGTCGGTGCAGGAAGGGCCCCAGGTCCTGGTGAGTGGCTGGGAGGTGACAAAGCCTGGCCAGCAGCTGTGGCTGAGCCCTGCCAGGACCCTGTCCTGCCCCAGCCTTCTCCTCTGTGCTGCTGGAGACATCCCCGGTGAGGCTGGGTCACCCTGCCTGCAGCCCTGGTGAGGATGGACGCAAAACCTGTCAAAGCATCCCCAAACCCAACCAATTCCACCACCAAAGCCACCCTGGATGCCCACAAATATCCCAGTGAGTGACCTGGGGAACAAATGATTCCCTCTGTTGTTCTTGTGCCTTTTTCTCCCTTGCAGAGGAACCAAAGGCAAGGACATCAACACCATCAAGTCCCTGCGAGTCCTGCGCGTGCTCAGGCCTCTGAAGACCATAAAACGGCTGCCAAAACTAAAGGTTAGAAAATAACCCAGATTTTCCTTCTCTGGAGGTTTCTGGCTGATCTGAGTGGAAGCCGATGAACTCCACTTAATCCAGGTTGTTTCTGTTGCTTTTATTTCATTGCAATGAATCTCTTTGCCAGGTGAGCACAAACAGCTGGGCAGATGTTCAGTAAATGTCAAACACTCGGCTGCTTTTGCAAACATCCTGGGCAATGCTAGGGATTCTTGTGAAGCCACATGAAAATAAAACCTCTACAAAGAGAAAAAAAAAAAGGCAAATAAATTAAATTACAGTTCATAATTGGGATGTTCTTTGATGTGATAAAGGAGAAAATGGGAGGGTTTGGCTTGCCCTGAAGAATTTAACATGAATATTGCAAGGTTTTCCACGGGCTGTCCAAAGAGATTTGTCATTGCTATGGGAGAAGCTTTAATTTATTCATGTTTCTATTAAGGAATCCATAGTTCAGGGGTTTATCCCTAGAACATTGATCTAAAAAATAAAATAATTTTAATGGCCTGTGATTACTCATCGGACACCAACAATCTGAGGTACAGCCAGGCCCTGCAAAGAGAAGATGGCAGGAGTTAACAAAACTCAATTATTTCTGAGGTTTAGGGACTCTTCGGTACCTTTTGTGGGCTGTTTTCTGTGAGAGCTGGGGAAAAAGCATGGGATGTTTTGGAAAGGTGAAAAAGTGTTCGACAGTTCCTGTTTTCACATCAAAATAAAGCTCTGCTCTGTGGATTTGCTTTTGTATGAGCCCACCATTCATGCTTAAATAATTTTAGTTTTATGCACACTAAATTCATCTGAAAAGGAACATTGATGTTGAACCATGTAGAAATTTCATGTAGGATATCTGGGTTGATCAGAAAGGTTTCCATCAGGATTCCTGGGTTGATCAGAGGGATTTGCTTCAGGATTTCTGGGCTGATCAGAGGGATTTCCATCAGGATTCCTGGGTTGCATCAGGAGTGTAATTCTGTGAATGATTCACTTCCATTCCGAGGAACAGGAGCAGGATTGTACAAACCCTATGCTTGGGCAGGGACTGCTCAATTTCTGGTATTATGACAAACTTCTGACTAAAATGAAACTGCAAATTACCTGTAATGAATCAGGGCCTCGTACCCACGAAGGAAATGGTTTTGAGGAGTTCTTTGCAGGGAGTTCAGGAGTGCCCATGCTGACTACATTAGTCACACCTCATTTTGACAGCTCTTTAGAAAACTTTATTCAAGGCATTTGATTGTTTTGTTTCTGCTATTTTTTCCTTATTATTCCAACAGTTTTTACCCAGCCACTGGAAGTAAAATCAAAACAAGTGCAATTTTCATTGTATAACAAAATGTTTGCTCAGGACAAATATTGTCTTGACAAGCTGTGATTGTCTTTATAAATGTTATGAGCAGCATCAGAAAATTGAGTGGCACAGCCAAAGCTGTGGATAAAGCAGGAGATGAAGGAAGCTGGAGTTATTTGTCACAGCTGTGGGAAGTGTTTGGGAAGCGAAAATCCATCGAAGCATCCATGGGTTGTGGGATGGGTAATGAGTCCCAAATGAGAGAGACTTAGGTGGGATCTCGGGCAGGAATTGTTCCCTGTGAGGGTGGGCAGGCCCTGGCACAGGGTGCCCAGAGCAGCTGTGGCTGCCCCTGGATCCCTGGCAGTGCCCAAGGCCAGGCTGGATGGGGCTGGGAGCAGCCTGGGACAGTGGAAGGTGGGAATGAGATGATCTTTTAACGTCCCTTCCAACCCAAACCCTTCTGTGATTCCCGCAAAACCTTCTGTGTGGTTAAATGGTGGATGCCAAGATTTTGGATGAACCTTCCCTTTCTTCCCACCCCTTGACCTTGTCCCCCTGCACCCCCAGGCCGTCTTTGACTGCGTGGTGAACTCCCTGAAGAATGTCCTCAACATCCTCATCGTTTACATGCTCTTCATGTTCATCTTCGCCGTCATCGCCGTGCAGCTCTTCAAGGGCCGCTTCTTCTACTGCACGGACGAGTCCAAGGAGCTGGAGAAGGACTGCAGGTACAGCTGGGAGCAGGGAATGTGGGAAGGAGCAGCTTCCTCCAGCTCCCCAGGCTGGCCTAAAGGCAGGAATTTGCTGAGTGGGAAGAGTCTCCTGTAAATTAGAGCAAGAATTCAGCGCAGGTACCCTGGAGGTGAATTTTCCCTTATTTTCCTTTCAGAGCTGTGTCATTCCTGGCTCTGATCTTCAGGATACAGGGGAGGCAGCTTCTTTCCTGGGAAAACGGAGTGTGATTTTTGAGAAGGGATTTTGATAGTATGACTCCTCTTTCCACCTGTTGCCTCGATTCTTAGAGCTTCTATGAATTAGAAAAACACACTGAATAAATAATCAGAAGCGTGGGATGTTAAAGAGCTACTAATTAGTGAGGAGAATGACAGTATGTGAATATCTTAAAAGCCCTGTCATGCTTTGTCCTTCCCAGCAGGCTGGCAAGGTGCGTTACTCCACAATGTGCATCTCATTAGCTTTTTTCTTGGCACCCGAAGCACCTCCTCAGCACTGTCCTGCTCTGCCTGTCCTCCTGCTGCCTGGCACCTGCAGGGCACATCTCTGGTGGGATCCTAGGGGCTGTCACTGCAGTTCTTCCTTGGAAAAATGCAGATAAATTATGGAAAGGGATGTGAAATTATGGAATAGAGCAGGTTGGAGAGGGTTCTGCACATGCCAGGCCCCTGAAAGTGGAATACATTTAGGAATTAGATGCAGTGCTGGAGTGGGAGCCAGAGATGTTTCCCCATCGATCAGAAGTTTTCTGTGGGGTCAGACAACAGAGGGGCAGACATGGTGTGAATGGCTGGCTTTGCCTAAGGAATTAATGAATGCCCTGATTAAAATTTCTTTCATTTTCAGACCTCAGGTCCAGTTCCCATGGCTAAAAATGGCTCAAAAATTGGACTTAGTTCTGTCATGGAGTTAGAGAGAGTCCCTTTGTCTTTAACCCACAGCACAGTCCAGACTCTGCTGCTGGGGCTTGCCAGTACTCCTGAGTCCTAAGAAATGCCTGATCTGCTTCGATTCTCTCATTGGCTCTGAATCTCTTTTTCCTAGGGGTCAATACCTCGATTATGAAAAAAATGAGGTGGAAGCACAACCCAGGGAATGGAAAAAGTACGAGTTCCACTACGACAACGTGCTCTGGGCTCTGCTCACGCTCTTCACCGTGTCCACAGGGGAAGGGTGGCCAACGTGAGTACATGGCACTGGCAGCGGCTGATGGTGCAGGTAAAGCAGGTCCCCAAAGCTCTGAGGGACAGCAGGTGACCTGGGAAATGAGAAAAATCTTCTATCTGCTAAGTTTTGTGTGATTCTTGGATGAACCAGCAGGCAGAGCTCTGTGTTTTCCTTGGTGCCCCTCTGAGCTCGCACAGGGATGCTCAGAAAGTTTTCAGCTCTTGCTTCAGGCTTTTGGACTCACACACCTTTCTCAGGGGTAAAATTTATAATGGAAATGGCAGAAAACAAAGGGGGAAAAGTGTTTTGAGCTCTGCTGAAAGTCTGCCGGCCCCAAATGACATTTCTTGTTCAGCACATGACTTTATTTTGGCACATGTGGAGTGCAGTGTGTGGCCAGGGCTTCTCAGCCTCCACGTTCAACTCTTTCATAAAAAAAAAGACTGAAACAGCATCAGCCTCCCTTTTCCAGTCCCTCACTGTGTTCCTCTACTTGGATGTCATCAACACCTCTCTTTTCCTGCTCTTACTCCATCCCTGTTGACCAGAGATGAGAAGACAGATCCAGCTGGATCCTCTCCTTTTGGCCAGGGGGGATCAGTGGATCTGGGCTCAGCAAATCTCCACCATTCTGCAGAATGGTTGAGAACAAAAGGTTTCCCTAAAAATATCCCCAAGGAAAACTTCTTCCCAGCCTCGTGGGTGGGAGCAAGCTTTTCCTGAGCATATGTGGAAAACCCTGCACGTGAGTGAAGGCCAGGGAGTGATTCTCAGGGGGTCCTTGGTGCTTCCCAGGGGTTGTGTTGACCTTTCCTCTCTCTTTGCATTTGCTTGCAGTGTGCTGAAGCACTCGGTGGATGCCACCTACGAGGAACAGGGGCCCAGCCCTGGCTACCGGATGGAAATGTCCATCTTTTACGTGGTCTATTTTGTTGTCTTCCCTTTTTTCTTTGTCAACATCTTTGTGGCGTTAATCATCATCACCTTCCAGGAGCAAGGAGATAAAGTGATGTCAGAGTGCAGCCTCGAGAAAAACGAGGTACCCACCTCTTCTGACTCCAGAGTTGGTGTTCCAGGGGCTCAGAGCACCTGGATGCTGGTGGAAGGCCGTGCCCATTCCCCCTGTGCCGGGGGGCTGGAGATCAGTGGTTATTGAAGGGTGTGTGGTGTGGAGACCAAAGCAATGAGTGGCTGTTTCCGCTTCTGCAGAAAAACAAAACCAGGGAGAGCCCCCAGGTGCTTCCTGTTGGGAACCACTGGCACACATCCCCCTGGGCCACCCCAAAGGGAGGATGGATCTGCCCTGGCACAGGGTGCCCAGAGAAGTGTCCCCATTCCTGGCAGTGTCCCAGGCCAGGTTGAACAGGGCTTGGAGCAGCCTGGGACAGTGGGAGGTGTCCCTGCCATGGCAGGGATGGCACTGGATGGGCTTTAAGGCCCTTTCCAGCCCAAACCATTCCATGGTTTTATGTTTGCTCAAGTGTGGAGGGGTAGAAGGAGGCAAACCTTGAGGCCAGACCTCAGAAACCAAACTGAGGTTCAACTGCTGTGGCTGCCCAGAGGAAAACTCCTCTCTCCAGGCTGCTTTTGTGCCTGGCTAGGATTTGCCCTCCTGCCAGCAGCCAAAAGGAGATGCCTTGAGTAGGGTGTAAGACCAGGGCAAGAAGCTCTGAGGCTTTTCTTTAATGCCCCCAAATTACCATTGTTTTCCACTCAGGGATCTCCTGAGCTGTTTCTTCTTTAGTTACTGGCATCTCTGTATCTTCCTTCCATGGGTGTATCCAGTTTCCTTCTCAATCCGTGCAGATTTTTAGCATCTGCAGCATCCTTCCTCCAGGGTCCCACAGCCTCAGTGACCTCTTTTGGGAAGAACCATCTCTTTTCATATATCTTGAAACCAAAACGTGATCTTTGATGAAAAGAGATGAATTTTTAAGCGATTTTAATTAGTTCCTTGTTTGTCTAAATGCACAAAAAGTCCAAAATAAAGCAGAATATTTAGAGAGCTTTACCCATGCTATTTTTCAGCTGAGCAGAAAGTGATTTCAGACTTGGAATTCTAATGTGAATCCAAGATGAGAAAATGCTCCAGAACCAAAACCTCTTGTAGAAAGCAATTTTTATCATAGGTTTATATTCATAATAAAGTGAATAGAAATAGCCAGTGAAGGGGATCTCTGAGAGTTCTCCCAGTGCTTTTGGTGGATAATTTATTGGTAAATTCAGTTCTCATTTTATGAAACATTCTGAGCTGTTCGGGTGCTGCTGTGTGTGGGGACACACCTGAGTTCCAGAATACTTTTTAAAAAACACAAATAACATCTGTACCAATCCTCTGCTTCCTACAATTGCCCATCAGGAAGAATTGGAAGTGTTTGTAGAAGTGGGAAGGGATCAGGACCTGGAGGGGCTGGGCTCTAATGGAGTGTGGTAGGACTGCAAGGGGCATGGCAATGTTACAGGGTAAATATTCCAGGAAAATCGATCAGGATTTGGGGACCCCGTGCTGCATTTCACAGGAACAATCACTGCTCACTTGGTGTAAATGCTCTGCTCACTCTCCCAACCACATCCCGACGGATAAAGACTTCCATCCCTTCTTCTGGCATCTTTTCATCCCCTTTTTGTTTTGTAGAGGGCCTGCATAGACTTTGCCATAAGTGCCAAGCCCCTGACCCGCTACATGCCTCAGAACAAGCAATCCTTCCAGTACAAGATGTGGAAATTCGTGGTGTCCCCTCCCTTTGAGTATTTTATCATGGTCATGATTGCTCTCAACACCATCGTCCTCATGATGAAGGTGAGTGGGATCTTCCTGAATCTTGGAATTTTGGGCTGTTGGCTGGAGAGGCTCTCACCCTGAGAGCTGGAGGGGCTCAGCAGAGCAGCCACCACTCCCCTCATGCCTTGTGGGATTCCTTTGGCCCCCGAGGGAGGTGGATTAGCTGGGATCAGATCCCACCAGTGGGATTAACAGTGATGGTTGGGCTCAGCCCCTCTGGTGTGTGAACAGGGGATGGGGAATGCGATCTGCAGGTCCTGATCTGCACCTCAGCCTGGGCCTTCTCCTGCAGAGCAGGGTCTTGGGGCTGCTCAGAGTCCAGAAAGGCCATGGAAATTCAAACTGAAACAGAGTAGCTTTAGATGGGATATTGGGTAGGAATTGTTCCCTGGCAGGGTGGGCAGGCCCTGGCACAGGGTGCCCAGAGCAGCTGTGGCTGCCCCTGGATCCCTGGCAGTGCCCAAGGCCAGGCTGGACACTGGGGCTGGAGCAGCCTGGGACAGTGGGAGGTGTCCCTGCCATGGCAGGGGTGGCACTGGATGGGCTTTAAGGTCCCTTCCAACCCAAGGCATCCTATGGTTCTGTGAAATTACTCCATTTTGGAATAGCATCTGGCTCCTGCGATGTGATCCAGAGTGGGGAAAGAGACACAGGGGGATGATGTCCCCTCCTATCCCTTGCCTGTCTTAGAACATCTTCACAGTCAAGCGGTCCCCATCTTTTTAGTGGAAGAAACACAGTTCTGCAGTTGTCCTCTGGGTTTGAAAATGCCCTTCCTCCCTCCTGGTCCATGCTCTGCTTACAGGGGATGTCCCTCAGCAACAGTCTGCACTTCTGGGATATTCCAGCTGCCCCCTCAGTACAGGATGGAGCAAGAGAGACAGGAATAACTGTGTTTTAACCCCAAAGCCCACTGCGAATGAGCACAGAATCCTGACTAAAACCAGCAGGAATCAGCTGGGAAAGGTTTTATTCTGTCAGTGATCTTCCAGTAACAGCCTTTCTTCCATCCCACTTTAGTTCTATGATGCTCCAGAAGCATACGAAGAAATGCTGAAATGCCTGAATATTGTGTTTACATCCATGTTTTCCATGGAATGTGTGCTGAAGATCATTGCCTTTGGTGTGCTGGTAGGTGCCTTCCTCCTTCTCTTCTGCCTCTTTCCTCTCTCAATGAAATGTTCACGTTTTGTGATGTGCATTTAAAAACAAGCAAACAAAAACCCCCCGACCTGTGCTGGCAAAAAGAAAATAACCCCTGGATCCCTCTGTTTCCCTTGTGTTCTTGTTTGGCAGAATTATTTCCGAGATGCCTGGAATGTCTTTGATTTTGTAACAGTGTTGGGAAGTATTACTGATATTTTAGTAACAGAGATTGCGGTAAGTACAGTTTGCTCAATTTATTTCATTTATAAATAAAGCTGTGCCCTGTCAAGACACTGAACCTTCTCCCTACCAGCCTTATTCCCTGGAGCTGCCTCTGAGAGTCATGATGGCCTTGGCTGACCCTGTTCCATGAGCTCTGCTTTTCCATGGAGCTGAGCACAGCTGTCTGCCCCAAAGAGGGAAAGCTCTGATGAGAACCACAGTGCTCGTGACTCTGCCAGGGAGCAGCTCCCTCTCTCCTGCAGCAAACTACTCTATCCCCAGGCCTTTTCTGCCTATTCATGGAAAAATCCTCCTGAATTTAGAGAGGGAAAAGATCAAAGGGATTCTGCTGCGTTAATGTGGGAGGTTTTTCGCAGGGCACATGTCTGGCCCTTGGGGTTCCTGCCCAGTCTGGGTCACGGGGCAGGGTGAGGGTGAAGGGAAGTGACAGGGACAGTGGGACAGTGGGAAGGGAAGAGGTGAAGAGTCTGGACTGGGGGAATGTTCCTGTCACAAAAGCTCTGTGGAGCAGTGAATAACCAAACAGCTTTCCCATAGGATTTCTGGCCAGCCCCACAAGGGCTGCAGGCTCCTTGCTAACAAAGCAAGTCTTGAAGATCTCACAAAGTGGACAGACTCGTCATTAAATTTTGAAGGATTTTTCCATAAGGGCAGCCAATGTCTGTCTCAATCCCTGACACTCTGATATTACCTGATGTATAATTTGTCCTCTCCTCTCCCAGTGCATGTTGTAGCTGATGTATCAGAGTGGGATGAATTTGATCTTGACCATAACTTTTTTCCTCAGTCCCAGGGGTTTGCCTGTAGATCTGTTTGGTGTGTGCTCAGAACTGTGCTCCCCACGTTCCTTTACAGGTGGTGGTGAAGACCATGTGACTGTTTCTAACAAAATGCATTTTTATTTAACCTCCTTGGTACAAAATAACGCACAACCCCCCAGTTTTCCTCCCCATACAAATGATGTTCATTTATCTGCTGGTGAATCCTATGCTGTAGGCTTTGGATTTTGTTTTCAGTGCAGCCAGGCTAAAGTTTCTCAGCTCACCTTCTCTGAGTGCTGTGGGAAGGCACGGGGTGCTTGTCCCCACTCCCTCTGCCGTGGGATGTGTTTTCTTGCCAAGGGCACCCAACTTTTGCCCTGGTTTGCAAATTTGTGAAAACCGTTAGCAAGTCAGCTACAAACAGAATGAAGCTTTTCCACCCTCACTCTGGTCACTTTTCCTGGGAGGAAGCAGCACTGACAGCTCACACGGGGTAAGGGAGCCTTTGGTGTCTTCTCCTTCAGGAAGGTTTCTACTGCTCAACACCAAGCCCACATGCTGCTAAAATCCTCATTTTTGGAGCTGTTTTGCAGGCAGGGAGCAGCCACAGTGTTGCCCTTCCCTGCTCAATTAATGGGACATTGCCTCTCCCTCCAGCTCCCACAGGATGGCCCAGCCAGGGAATTGGATCAGGTTGGGCTGTGAGACATTTCCAGCATCAAAACCTTTGCAGAGTTGTGGGAATTACCCCAAAAACCCCAACAGGGCTGAGCTCCCAGGGGCCCATTGCCTTCCTCTTCTCCCACGTGGGAAAGAAGAGGTTTTTTGGTTTCTGAGGAACTGGATCCACTCAGTCCTTAGAGAGGATTTTCTAAAGGAGGTCACCAGATTCCCCTGGCAGTGTCCAGCACAGAGCTGATCACAAACATCTCTCATTTAACAGCCAGATGTCCCCAGGACCACTCCAGCCCTGAGCTCTTGGTCCTTTGTTTGAGTCTCTGCTCTCTCTAAATATTCCCCTTGTGCAGCACCCATGTGGGGGTTGATCTCTTCTCCCAAGTAAGAAGCAGCAAGACAAGAGGAAACAGCCTCAGGTTGATCCAGAGGAAGTTTAGGGTGGATATTAAGAATAATTGCTTCATGGAAGGGGTGGTCAGGCACTGGAACAGGTGGAGTCCCCATCCCTGGACGGATTTGAAAGCTGTGTGGATGTGGCACTTGGGGACAGCATTTAATGGTGGCCTTGGCAGTGCTGGGGGAATGGTTGGACTCAATGATCGCGGAGATCTTTTCCAACTTGAACAATTCTCGGATGTCTGTGTAGCCACCAGGTCTCCTTCCCTGCTTTTCCCTTCAGACAGAGATTGCCCAGGGGTCATCCCCTGGCACTTTCCTTTCTAAACTTGGTTTTCAACACTTCTTTGATGCAGCTTCTGTCTGATCTCTCTCCAGCAGCACACACCCATGCCAGCCTCACACAGGGACAATGGACAGGCACCAAAGGGATGGTGCACCGTGCCCTGAGCTGCTCAGTCTGGGCACAGTCGTGCCCAGGCCTGAACATCCCTGCTTAGTTCTGGCACCGAGTGTTTGCAATGGTGCCCTGAAGATCACACTGATAACGGAATTGATAACAGGATTGATAACAGGAATTGATAACAGGATTGGTGACAGGATTGATAACAGGATTGATAACGGGATTGGTAATGGCAGCTGGCAGGATGCCCCTCATGGAATTCATTCCACTTCAGCCAGTGGAATGTGGTGGATGTGCTCTTGTACCAGGCTCTCCGGTGCCACTAAAACCTTCCTGCCCTCAAAGCCAGGTTGGACAGGGCTTGGAGCAACCTGGGACAGTGGAAGGGGTTGGAAGGAGATGAGCTTTAAGGTCCCTTTCAACCCAAACCATTCCATGATTTTATGATTCTCCCCTTCCAGTCCTGAGGATGGAAAAGCAGCAGCAGGATGCAGCCCTCTGCTCCTGCCCCACGTGGCCAGCTTTGCGATATTCTGTTAAACTACAATTTGATCTCATTTAAATACTTCTGGTATTGAGAACCGATGTAGAAAAATGAACCAACAGAACCAGTTTGATCCAATTTTGAACCGATAGTTCCAAAATAGAACCAATTTTAGAAAAATGTAGGAAAAAAGGCCTGAAAGGGCTGATGCAGAAATGTGAATGTGCAGGGATGGAGGTGAGGAGCAGGAGGTGCCTCATCCACAGAGCACAGCCCAGGGGTGGCCTCTGCCCAACCTCTTTCCCTTTGGAATTCCAGGTAGGGCAGAGCAGGAAATAAAGGCTGGGGATGAGCGTCCACCCAGCTGCTGCTGAACCAACCCCACCTCACCTTCCTCGGGGCACGAGCAGGGGGCTGGGCCTGCAGGAGCAGGGAATCACCAGAGAGGAGACCAGGCCGTGGGTCACACTCCCACAGCAGGGAATGGCCCTTTCTCCATGTGCCTTCTCTGCTGGGCAGAGTTTGGGGCAGCCCTTCAGTCCCTGCACCCTCCTGGTGGCCGTGCCCATGGAGTTTCCTCAGCTGGGAAGTCCAGGTGACAGCCACAAGGTGACCCTGACTGCCAGCCTGCTGTGCCTGTCCCACCACCCTCCATGGAGATGTTTTCTAGGTGTGACACTGAGCTCAGGCTCACAAAAAGTGCCAGAGCACTGTTTTCCTCTGTATTTTCCAGCTGGAAATGTTCTCCAAAGGTAAATAATGCTGGGTGGCCTCACCTTGGGAGACTTGGCTTCCACCAGCCTTGTTTGGTACCTTTAACCCTCTGAGAAGTAAAGACAAAAGGAAAAGAAATGTGTGGATTAATTGCTTTGTTTTAATTTTCCTGGTCATGTCACATGTAATTTACTTTGTGATTATAGTGGAATATCTATTTTTTTTATTTCCTCAGGCAAAAACATGAATGTCAGTTTTTTACCCTCAGTAATTGAGGGAAAAGAGGTGGGATTAAGGAAAAGGAGTCCTTGTGGACACAGTTGGCCTTGGGAGGCTGAGTGGGTGTTTGGCAAACTGACATCTATTTCTATGCCTGGAAATATAAAAAAACCATCCTGAGAAGTGTTTGTGAATTGTTTCCAAATTTGCATTACAAACTGAAATGCAAATAACAACTGCACTGTCTGTGTTACCTCAAGGATCTCCGAATCCGTTTTAGTTCGAAGCATTTTTTATTTCCAGAGTTCCCATAAAATAACACCTCCCCCGATAGCCCAACGGTTTTTTTCCAGTGAAATTTTTCAGAGTTTCCTTTTTGCTTGTCCTGATTACTCATTTTCTCTTTTGTTTCCTGTTTTTGTTCCTTATTTTCCTTATCTACCTGCTGAATCACGCCATCCAATCAACATACAATGCGAAAACCATGTCTCCGTCTGTATGTTGTGCACCTGCTGCTCAAAAAAAATATAAAACTTTGTAAATAATCTTGCAAATATCCATCCATGACAACATCACATATAGGACACGGTTGGTTTCATTGAATTTAAACAATTCTTTAAATTCTCTGCTTTGATTTTCTCTCGTTTTTCTTTGATTTGATCCGGTTTTGGTTTGTTTTCTTTTGGTTTTTTTTTGATGAGAGTTCTGATTGCACTGGTGGAGAAGCCTCACTGCAGCGTGCTCCAAAGTGGCTTCTGCCCTGCACCTCCCTCCCTGGGCTCATTGGTGACCTGAGCAGTTGCCAGTAGCCCATCCCTGCTCCCTGTGCCACCCCCCGTGCCAAAGGGGACACTGCCACTTGCTTTATTTCCCTGGGAAGTGGGAGGAGATGGCGAGGGAAGGACGTTCTGCACATGGAATCGCTGGGGTTTGGAGGTGGTGGTACCAAATTCAGCTCTGTCTACGTGGGTTTGGCTTCTTTTAGGATGAGAGGATGGAGCTTTCTGCTGAAGGAAGCACCTGGCAGCCTTACAGGTGTTTTAACCTGTGTATTGTGCAGCAGAAATATTATTGGGGTGATGGCAGACTTGCTTCCCTCAAATCAAAAATGATGGGAAAGAAGGATCTTAAATTTAAAAATTCTCTGTGACACCAACCCAAAGAAGAACCCATTTTGTCACCACAGTGGACACAGAGTCACTGGATGAAAACCCAAAACCCCAAGTAAAATTAATAAATCGTGTTATGATCAGAGCTGAAAAGTACCAGGAACCAGATCCCACTGGGAATTCACTGCCAAGGTGCAAACGTATTCAAAAAATGCCTTTGGAAATATCAACCTTTATCTTTGAAAATCACAAATTAAACAGAAGAGAATCCATAAAGAAAAATGCAATCAGAAATAAATATTTTTTTCCATTCTTAATTATCTTGGTTATGGTTGATAACACAAGGACCAAAAGCTTCTCAAAAATCCTTGCTCAGCCACCTGACACCAGCTCTTGGATCTGTGAACATCCACAATTCCTGTTGCACAGTTGCTGTTAAGAAAGAAGTCAGGGGGAATTTTTATTTCCAGGCTGCACAGAGGTATCATGGATGTTCGTGGAGGGTCCTGGGGGGAATTTTCTGCTGGGATGCAGCAGAAAAAAAGACGGTGTGTAAGTCCAGAGCTTGCCCAGTGCAAGCCAAGAAGGGAATCCTCCATGGTGCTGGATCCTTCCTGATGCGTGGGAGCAGTCAGGATAAATTTGAAGACACTGTCTGCTGCACACCTGGCCCAGGCAGCACAGAAGAGGGTTCTGGCGCTAGCTGTGAACATAAAAATATATTGGGGGAAAATCAGTTCGCTAAACTTTGGCTGCTGTCCCTGTTACAGGTTAAAGATTGAAAAGTTCATCCTGCACTTTGTTGGGATTGGGGTCGTTATTCCATAGAGACAGGTCCAGGCTCCTTCAACCACTCGGCATCCAAGTGAGGTCTTTGAAGCACCACATTGTCCTCTGGAGCTGCTGCAGCGACACAGCAGGAGCAGCAAAGCTGAGAGGAATCCTGGAGAGGAGCAGCTGAGGGCACTGGGATTGTTCAGCTGGAGCAGCTGAGGGCACTGGGATTGTTCAGCTGCAGCAGCTGAGGGCACTGGGATTGTTCAGCTGGAGAAGCTGAGGGCACTGGGATTGTTCAGCTGGAGCAGCTGAGGGCAGAGCTCCCCGGGGCTGCAGCTCCTCCCGAGGGGCAGCTCCCAGCTCTGCTCTGGGACAGGGACAGCAGCCAGGGCACGGCTGGAGCTGGGCCAGGGCAGGCTCAGGCTGCAGAGCAGGGAAAGGTTCTTCCCCCAGAGGGTGCTGGCACTGCCCAGGCTCCCCAGGGAATGGGCACGGCCCCGAGGCTGCCACAGCTCCAGGAGCCTTTGGGATGCCCAGGGTGGGGTTGTTGGGGGGTCTGTGCAGGGACAGGGGCTGGGCTGGGTGATCCTGGTGGGTTCCTTTCAGCTCAGGATGTTCTGTGATTCTGTCAAGTGGAGAATGAGAAGAGTTCTGGGCACCACACACAAAACAATTTTTCCAGCATTCCTGACTCAGGATGGAAGGACTGACAGGATGTCCCTCCAAAGGCAGAGTCCTTGAGACACAGACAAGGGTGGCAGAAATCTTCAGCAGTGGATTCCCCAGGCTCCATCCAGATGAAGCCAAGATCCTGTGCAAGACTCAGGAAAACTTCTTCAGTGCTGGCAATACCGTGCACATTTAAATAGGAACTCAGCCATTTCCTCATCAGCAATTCCTTAATTATTTAATATGGTGATTCTTGTTGATGCCAGATGGAAAGAAATCCTAAAGCTTCCTGAGTGGTCCCATTCTTGGCTTGATCAGACACCTCTTCCTGCAGCTCCTTCTGCATCCCTGTCGACAGAGGGAGCAGCTCCAGTGCTGGGCAGGAAACCACTTACTGCTGAAGGCCCTGGGGAACAGATCCAGGCAGTGCCTGAGCCCTGATCTTCATGGCTTTCCTGCTTTTCAGCATGGAAAACTCTGGAGCCCCCAAAAGAAGCAGCACATGGAGGTCTTGGAGCCCAGAGGCTGGAGCCCCTCTGCTCTGGAGCCAGGCTGGGAGAGCTGGGGGTGCTCACCTGGAGAAGGCTCCAGGGAGAGCTCAGAGCCCTTCCAGGGACTAAAGGGACTCCAGGAGAGCTGGAGAGGGACTGGGGACAAGGGATGGAGGGACAGGACACAAGGAATGGCTTCCACTGCCAGAGGGCAGGGATGGGTGGGAGATTGGGCAGGAATTGTTCCCTGGGAGGGTGGGCAGGCCCTGGCACAGGGTGTCCAGAGCAGCTGTGGCTGCCCCTGGATCCCTGGCAGTGCCCAAGGCCAGGCTGGACACTGGGCTGGAGCAGCCTGGGACAGCGGAAGGTGTCCCTGCCATGGCAGGGCTGGCACTGGCTGGGCTTTAAGGTCTCTTCCAACCCCAGCCATCCTGGGATTCTATGAAAATAACCCAAGAAAGGGTAACAGAACAGGCTCCCATAGTGGGACAGCCTTCAAGGGCAGCTCTTTATCAGTGGTCTTTATTCTCCGTTTCCCCACTGCTTCCCAGTTTTCTTCAGGGATGCATCACCCATCTGCTGTTGTGGGAAGTGGTGGCAGTGCCCAGCCGTGCCCGGACCCCCAAACCCTGGCTGGTGCCTTCAGTACCAGCCCTTCCTTTTTCAGGAGAACAGTGACAGGCCAGGGGGAAATGATTTTCCAAACATAATTTGTTATTCCTCAGATGGATGATACAATCCTAAAGCTCTGGTGCCTGTTGTGAGCACCGTGAGCATCTGTGCAACAGGAAAGAAAAAAAAACAAACTAGGAAAGGATGACTTTGATAACCCAGATACCAGATGAATGCATGGCACAGAGGTGGCTCAGTGAGAGGAGAATTGATGCCAAAACCTGTTTCACCCCAGAAATATGGCAATGTGGAGTTTCCCCTTTGGCTGCATGCCATCCCAATTCCTGCCTGGAGAGCTGAGGTGTGGGAGGATGGGTTTTCTCTGTGGGGTGCGGAGGGTGCCACACACGTGGGGCCCTTGCAGCCGCCAGCAGCGTGGGGCATTTCCCTCTCTCCGGGCAGTGCTGAGAACGCTCCTTCCAACAGCCCCAGGGTGTCGGTGATGGGGGATTTTCCTGGGTTGAGAGTGATTCCACATGGAGCCAAGGCTTTCACTGCTCTCTAAGAAGTGGCAATACCAGAGTCAAATAGGGAAAGTGGGGGGAAAAAAAATCTATGGACTGTTTGTCCATCTAAATCCTAGGGAATGGGGGATCACAGACATAACAGCACAGTCTTGAACCCTTTTCCCATTTCTATCCCTTTTCCATGGGTAGCACTGGGGGAGCTCAGCAGCGAGCCCAGCCCAAAGCAGGTGTTACACATCCTGTCAGCTGTGCTGATGATGTTTCAGCAAAGCCTGAGCAGGACAGTGTTCCTGCTGCTGCGCTGCAGTTATGTGGGAAGAGGGAGATCCCACAGGATCCCACAGAGATGGATTCTGTTCCCCTGCTCCTTCTTGGAGCCTAAGGATTCTGCACAGGAAAGATCCGGCTTGAGCATTGCGCTGAAGTTAAAATCAGACTTTCAGGCCTCAGCGCTGCCAGCATTCCACATTCCCGTTGTGAGATTTTCCTGATTACAAGGGCTCTTGGTTAAACCTCTGCCCTGCCCTGGGACCGGCTCACAGTGGGACCAGGGGAGGCAGAACCCCATTAGTGATGGTCCCCGTTCCCCAGCTGGGTTCCAGCTCTGCCCCAGGGGCCTTACCTGGCCCTGCCCTGCTCAGGTGAGTGCAGCTGGACTGTTGTGCAGGGAAGGTAAGCGCTCTGAAAACAAACCTGGAGCTGATGCTGAGACAAACTGGACATTTCAGTGCCTGTTTTACCGCCCAACCCAGGGGAATCCTCGCTCGTGCTTTGCCTGCCAGAGATGGCTTCTGTTGCTGGCTTGAATGAGCTCAGTGTTGTCTGCTCCTTCATTGAACATTCCTGTGCTTTTCTCTTTTCTCTTTATTTGAAGATTGAGTCTGATTTTGGGTCTGTGCCTAACTCTGAGCTGCTTGTGTTTTTAACCTGAGAGAAACCGAGTGCATGCCTGAGACTGAGTTCTGGAACTCTTTGATGGGATTGGTGGAATGCAATGCTAATGGCCCCAAAACTGAGCTGGCATTGAAAGAATCCATAGATCCAACAAGCCCCCCAATTTTAGCATAAGCTCTGTAGCCAAATGAGCAAGAAATGTGGGTCAGTTCAATGTGACTTATGGTAAAACAATAATCCAAGGGAAATACAATTTTTGCTCATCTTTACCAAGCAGAGCTCCTTATGATTATATTTGCTGCTTCACTGCTCAACAGTTTAAAGTGGGATGTTTTCTCTCTTTAGCTCACTCAGTCGAATAAGTGGCTGTGATCAGCCACAAAAAAGCGAATTATGGAAAGGGGGAATATTTTTTCATCTCCTTAAAACAGGAGGGCAAGAGGGATCTGGCTTTTGCATGTTTTGTTTTGGAAAGAACCCTCTCTAGATTAGCTCATTGGGGCAAGAATCCTCTTTTCCCCGAAGGAAAGAAAAAAAAAATGGGATGAGGGGTGGGGAAAATCCTAGAAAACAAATGGAAATCAGAACCTGCCTCCAGCAGTTCTTTGATCCACTTGTGCAGACACATTTAAAGAGAATTTGGAAAACCAGCAGGTTCCTAAGGCATCCTCCTGCTGGTGAAAGCTCAACCTCCCCAATTGACTCGCTGCCCTTGATCCATCTTCCAAACAATCTTCTGGTGCCCTTTCTCCTTGGCAAACCTGTCCAGTTACACGCTGTACGAACATTGAAAACCTCCAGGTTGGAAAACATCCTCATTCTTCAAAGGATGTTTGAATCTTCACTGGACAATGCCTTTCCTTTTCCCTTGAGAGTGTCTTGGCTTAAGTTCAATTCCCTGTCGAAATTGAGCTGACCAAGACTTTCAACCAACCTCATTCCTTTTCAAAATGAAAATCCGGCACCATCTCCCTCTCCCTGAGTCTTGAGGGGGAGAAAATCTGCCTTGCTCAAAGCAAATCAGCCCTCCAAGGACAGCGTGACAGGGCCTTTCCTTTTCTCTCATTGACCCAGTAGCAGAGGGGAGGGCTCTTGTGGAGAGGGGTTTTCTCATTCTTGCTGCATGTGGAGTGATCTGCACTGACGAATGTTTCTTTTGGAAGGTTTTCTGGTGGCCGATTTGCTGCTTAGATCGTGAAGCTGGTAATTTTAATTTCTTTTTTGCGGGCTGTGGTTTCGGATCGCGGTCGTTTCTGAAGGACACAAAACCTTTACTTTCCACAGGACAACTTCATCAACCTCAGCTTCCTGCGGCTCTTCCGGGCAGCCAGGCTCATCAAGCTCCTCCGCCAGGGCTACACCATCCGCATCCTGCTCTGGACATTCGTGCAGTCCTTCAAGGTGAGCCTTGGCAATGTGGGAAGAGATCTGGGGAGAGGGTCAGGCTTGGTGCATATGGAGCGTCTTCCAGCGAGGATCCAAGAGCTTCCCTTGTCTTGGAACGGCCTCTCTGCACCTCTGCGGAGTGATTACAGGGGTTCAGAATTCAGGAATTCTCCAGAGAAGAGGATTGGTGAGCACTGCCCAGCCACAGGAATATTAATTCTGCAGAAAATCAGACTGGTTAGCACTAAGAATATTAATTATTAATTCAACTGTTTAGCATAACAAGGGATATTAATCTGCTAAAAGTGAGCTGGTTCACACTATTCCTAGGAATATTAATTCTGCTATAAATGAGCTGATGAGCACTGCCCAGCCCCAGGAATATTACTTTTCTATAGTAAAGAGAACAGGTTAGCACTGTTCTCCTGAAAGCTGCATTTTGGAGGATGAGGCTGAAGGGCTGCTTGCTCATGCATTCTCCAGCAAGTGCTCAACGCTCTGGTTGCCCTTGAAACTATCCCTGAGTCCCTCTGGCAAAGTCTGGATGCTCAGGAATTTGCATAAAGGAGCCGTGGCCTGACTGATGAGTGCCTTGTTCTTCACCTGCAGTGAGTGTAAGGTTAAATTACCCTCCCCGAGATTTGGGTGTGGCGGGCTCTGGCAGAGGTGAAACCCAGCCCCTTGAACTTTGGTAACAAACTGTGAAGCTGCAGAGCCACAGGCCTGGGTTTGATGATGTGGAGGATCAAAATAATGAGGTTGTGTTGAGGTTTTGTTGTGAAGTTGAGGCAGTTGCTTTGCCTGGTTTCCTTTACCTCTGCCCTTCCTCCCACCAATCCTCAGCACAGTGAATTAGTTGTTTTCTAGATCTAAGCAAAAGCCCACATGCCCCAAAGCTGGTTATTTTTACAGCTCTCATCTGGTTTGCAGCCTGTTTTTCATTATTTTATGCTTTAATTCCGGTCCTGGGTTTTGCTCAGGTTCTGCAGTGGAGGGAGGAGAGGACAGAAGGTGAAGCCAGGATTTGCAGCAGTGGTACTGGGCTCTGACACACCAGTATGGGCTGGGAGCTGTGGGTGCAGCCCCCCAGTCCCTCTCTGGGGTCTGCAGGTGTGAGGTGTTCCTAGTCAGGAGAGAGTGGAACGATCTTGGGAGAAGGGGCTCAGCCACAGCCTCTTCCAGCACAATCCTGACCCTCCCCAAAGCCTGAGTCCAGAGTGTGGCCCTGCAGCGGAGCCAGGGTGTTCCTGGGCTTCATGAGCAGCTGTCTGTCTGTCTGTCCCCACAGCTCTGAGCTCCCAGGCCATGTCCCACGTGCAGAGGTGTCCAGCAGACACCACACCAGGCCTTTGTGCCCAAGTTTCCTCCAGGGTTTGTCCCAGGGGTGCCTCAGGCCCAGCAATGCCAGCCCGGCCAGGGAGGGATTGTCCCGCTCTGCTCTGGGCTGGGGCAGCCTCACCTCCAGTGCTGGGGGAGTTCTGGGCACCTCAGTAAGAAAAAGATCTAAAGGTGTGAGAGCGTGTCCAGAGGAGCAGCACGGGGCTGGGGAAGGCTCTGGAGGGNGGCACTCGATGATCCTTGGGTGTCTTTTCCAACTGAGGATATTTCATGATTCTGCAGTTCCTGCTGGGCTCCCTTGGCCTGCAGAGCTCCTGCCCCAGGCAGCACAGGGGCTGGCCCGAGGGCAAGACTTCTCAGTTTTTGAGCTATTACTAATTAAGAGTCATTAATTACCCATTCATTTAGCCCTAGTGGAAAATAGCTGTCACTCTCAGCCTGGGTGACATAATTACATTGCAGCCTTCACTGATTTCTTGCTAAAACTCAGAATATTTTTGTCCTCCTGGGATCCCAAACTGGGCCTGTTTCAGAGCAGGAATTCATTTCTGGGATAGAGATTTTTTCCTCAGACTGTATTTACAGCAAGGTCATTAACAATTCATGTTCATACCATGATGCACACAGTGCCAGTGCCTGCTGGTAGCTCCAGTGTTTGCTGCCGAGTCTCAGATTGTGTTTTCCCTGCTTGCTGCTTCCAAGGATACAGAGAGAGCCCTTGGAAAGCCCTGACTGTTGTGTGATCGATGAATACCTGGCTCCAGGGGCTTGTCTCCTGAAGGCTGCCAGAATTCTTCATATCCTCTTCCCAGTTCCTACACCTGAAGGACAAATGCCACAAAACTCAGTCCTGCCAGGGAACTCAGTGTTTGCATTTGCTGTCATTAATGCCATTTTTTCCTTTCCCACAGGCCTTGCCTTATGTGTGTCTCCTCATTGCAATGCTCTTCTTCATCTATGCCATTATTGGCATGCAGGTAAAATATTTCACTCCTTCATTCTGGCCATAAGCAGCCTGGCTTTGTTCAGGGTGCAGATGGTTGTTGCCTCCACAGCAGGAGCAGCACTGATTTGGGATGAGGCAAAAGCTCTTCTTGCCTGGTGTCAGGTAAATTAGAAATGAATAAAAGGCCTCTTGTTCTACTTTAATTGTCAGCTTTTATGTTGAAGTGTCCCCAGTGAGCTGGACAAACCAGCTGTGGGCATGAACCTGGATCACATTTCAACACTGCACATCCCTGAATCCCAGGGGAAAAGACAGCCCTTCCCCTGGCTATGGACACATCAAGAGGCTGAGAGGAGGGAGCAGCCCAGGCACTGCACCTTCCTGGGAAGAAATAATAACGTTTTCTTGGCCTGGAATGGAGCTGAACTGCTGGAAAGGACCTGTGTGAATACAAAGCACATTAATCTTGTGATTCATCTCCAGAACACATTTTTATCTCCCGTTTCAGCACAGAAATTATTCCAGCTTTTGAGAGCCCTTAAACGAGGACAAGTTCTTTCCCTGCCTTATTTTCCAACTCCACTCGATGTGCCTGGCTGAATCCCTTCTGCTTTCCCTGGCAGGTATTTGGGAACATTGCCTTAGATGATGAAACCTCCATTAATCGGCACAACAACTTCCGGACTTTCCTCCAAGCCCTGATGCTCCTGTTCAGGTAAGGAGAGGATAAAACACCCTCCGGTTTGTGTGTGAACAGCAAAAACATCTTTGTGCAGGTGCCAGTTGAGCTGCTCACACTTGGACATGCTTTAAAATAGGTATTTGTGTAAATTATCCATTCCTGCTAACTCCTCCTTGGCAGATCAACCCCTCCACTGAGTGTCACCTAGAGCTGAGACACCCCATGGCAACTCAGGCAGAAGCTGGATATAGATCAGAACCCCACTGGTTTAACTGATTGATGGGCTTCCTGTCCTGAAACTTGGTTTATTTTCCCTTTTTAAAGTGAGAATGACTAATTGGCCATTTTTGCATAACCAGAACAGCTCTGACACCAAGCCCACCTCTGCTTCAGAATTTAAGTGTTTCCCTCTGGGTTCATCCTGCCGGGAAATAAAGCATTTTCAAGTGAAAAAAAAATCAATTAAATAACAGCTTTTCATTTTAAACCCTGGCAAAACAGGCCCTGCTCCAGCTCGGGGCAGTTTGGGGGAGGTGTCCTTCATCCAGCCATGGAGACCCACAGGGAACACCAGCCCTGCCAAGGCTCAGCTCCAAGGATTCTGTGGTGCTTGGCACTGGATGCCTTGCCTGGGAGTTTCTGTGAAGCCAGACAGGAATGGAATTAGCCCTCACTGGGCTCAGAACTCTGAATTTTAATAAAACTGGGTCGTTATTGTGCCTCATGGTCCCTTAGCAGCCCCACAGCAGTGGGAGTGAGGAGCAGGGACAGCAGGATTGGGATGGGAGTTGGTTTCTGCACAATTCCCCACAAAGGGAATGGGTCTTCAGCACCCAGGCACCAGTGGGGGAATCTGCTGTAATTCAGAGTAGCCTGAGAGTTATTCCAGCTTAGATGGAACACTGGGTTTTCCCAAAGAGCAGGTCCAAAGTGTGTGCTGGCAGTGGGAACACAAGGCAAATGAACATTGAGGGAAGCAGGAATTTTAAGTGCATGTGGAGAATCCCTGCCTTCCAAAGGGTGCACGTCACAGGGACTGCTTTGTTTTGAGGACAAACCCTGTGGGACTCTGTCATTGTAGGACACGAAAAAAAGATGGGACTCCAAATATTTTCAGAAGGCAATGAGCATAGAGAAGGCTTTATTGTCTAATTCTTACTACCTTTTATAAAGTGTTCTGATACAGACTTAACATGATTGGTGAATAGGAATGACACCTCTCTAATCCCACTGGTTAAACTAGAGAAGCAAAACTAAAAAGGCAAAACACTACCTGGAGAAAGATTGTTTTGAGAATGGACAGTTGTTTGCCAAGGTTGTTTGAGAAGAAACTTTCTTGAGATACTTCTTCCTTGGGAAGAGTTAGCAGCTGCTAGCAGGCTAAAATCTCTCAGACTCAGAAATATCAGGCCTACAGGACTCCAAAGATTTTCCTTTTGGCTCTTTTCTCTCAATAGTAGAAGTTAGAGAGGGAGAAGGGAATTGGTGAAGCACATCCAGGAGACTGTGATGAAAAAGAGACCCAAGTCCAACCAGCCCATGCTGGAATTTATCTGCCTGATAAAGGAAATAAGAGATTCTAGTGGGGAAGCCTGGTTTCATTTCCCATCCTCTCCACTGGCTTTAGAACCAGCACTAAGTTCAAAAGGCAACCATCTAAACTCTGTTCACTCGGATTTGTACTGTTTAAATCAATCTGGTTTTATTCTCCACAGAAGCAATAAAGCCTTCAGCCTACCTGAGCCTGTCTGGTTTCTTTTACCCCCGTGTAACAGAAGGAAGTGTTCTTTCTCCTTTCTTTTCATGAGTAGTTCCAACTCCTGGTGTAAATACAGTCTCTGCTCCTGGACACAACCTTCCACGTAATTAATCTGGTTAATTGGGTGCAGTATTATTGCAGGGTGGCTGTCATGGGTAGGGGTGGATAAACTCAGCCTCTGCTCTGGTGTTGCAGGAGTGCTACGGGGGAGGCCTGGCACGAGATCATGTTGTCCTGCTTGAGCAACAGAGCCTGTGACCCCCTCTCTGGCCTCACCAAAAAGGAGTGTGGCAGTGATTTTGCCTATTTCTACTTTGTGTCGTTCATTTTCCTCTGCTCCTTCCTGGTAAGTCAGTCCTGACCCCCCCAAAGTGGGGGTGCTGGTGTGGATCCCCCGAACCCTTCCCTCCCCGCCCCTGTGCCTCCTCCTCATCCCGAATTATAATTTAGACACCACCAAGCCAGCTTTGCTAAACCCCATTTATCATCCTGCTGATAAAATCCCCAAAGAGATCATTTAGTCATTAAAGGGAAAGGGTTTATCTTTCTTCTCACAGGGGGGTCTAATATTTGGAATTAAGCATTAATCAGGTTTGTCTTGATTTATACCATCCCTTTGAAGAAGGGCTTGGGGAGGGCAGTAGGACAATGTCCGAGTTCAGTAGCGTTTCCTGGGAGCATCACACTCATTTCACAGAATCCCAGGATCTCCTGAGATGGAAGGGACCCACAAGGATCATCTCTCTGCCAAACAAATGCAAAAATCACTTTTTTTTTTTTTCTGCCAGAAAAGCTTTAGACATGAAAACACGCAAAGCTGCTGGGCTTGGTTTGTGCCTGTGGCTGTTGTGGGGCTGAGCTTTTTGAGGTGCTGATGCCTCTTGGGGCTACCTAAAGACAGAGGCCAGACAAGATTAAGGGAATAAAAAAGCAGGTATATTTATGGAAGGGCCTTCAGGTACATTTTGGGCAGATGAGGCCCCCCAGAAGCTACACCCAAAATGGACAATGGTCACAGGGTTTCACGCTTTTATAAGTTTGGTCCATTTGCATATTGGAAATTAATCTTCCAATTCCAGCTTCAGCTAATGAAGTCATTTACCCCAAGTTTGCTGCCCCCAGCTCACTTTTGTTTCCATGTCTCAGGGTCTGAGGTAGTGAGGGGTCCTTGATTGCCAGGCCTGGAGAGGAATTGTTGTGTCTGACCAAAATGGGAAAGCAGCAGCTCACACTGTGTGTGGAGTTTGGAGTTAGACACTAAAGAATTGCAGGATTGCAAATATATGAAAAATATAAAAGCTAAAATCCTAAGGCATCAGTGCCAGTGCCTTCCTGAGCACTCACAACCACCTCCGTGCTCCTGGGGTCACTTCCCAGCCCTGCTGGGACAGAGCAATGGAAGAGCAGGGACAGGGGCTCAGCGCAAGCTCAGGCAGGATGAGCTGAAAGCTCTGAGATGTTCCAAAAGCAGCGCACGGAGCCTTCGCTCAGGCCCAGGGGTTTGCTATGAAATCCCACATTTGCTCCGTGCAGCCAACCCCTGCTGTCCCCAGACCGCTCCAGCAGGAGAAGGAGCTCCATGTGGCAGCTTGGAGCTGGGTATGGACACACCAACTTCAGTCCCCCTGCTGAGATCCTCTGTGTGGCTGCTGTTGTTCCTTTGACTGCCCATGTGGCGCTGTTCGT
This sequence comes from Donacobius atricapilla, assembly GCA_013397315.1. Lineage (NCBI taxonomy): Eukaryota > Metazoa > Chordata > Aves > Passeriformes > Mimidae > Donacobius > Donacobius atricapilla. The sequence goes on from WBMY01015922.1 coordinate 65,098, forward strand.
CACACACACACACACACACGTTTTTCAGAAGGTATGAAAACTAAAACTGATTTATGTTAAAAGATCTGACTCCATTATATACTATTTCTACAAAGGCCAGGGATTGGGGGAGAAGGCTGACACCTCTCCCCATCCCATTGGTCAAGACAACTGTCCATCAGCTGTGCATATCTCTAAGATCAGGAATGAAAACTTTCCTTGAAATTACAAAAACATTGGCTGTGTTTACATCACCCAAGCCTGAGAAAAACCCAAACCATGAAACTGTGAAACAGAAGAGAAGGCTGAAAAATCAGGGTGACACCCATGGATTATTTCTTGCATTAAAAAACCTGCAGCCCTGACAGTTTATCCAAAGTCAATGCTCTGTTTACTGATTCCTTCAGCTTTCTGGGCTTTAAACCCAAATTTTTCCCTTGTACAGATTTCTAACCCAACACCAGCCATTCTCATTGTCATTTTCAGGTGTACTATTATTTCTGAAGCTTATTTAAAAACAAAACAAAAGCCTCAAAAGCCCGCCAAAAACAAACAAAACAAGAACAACCAACACATCCTCCCCAGAGTCCCCTCCCTGGGCTTGTCAGTTGTCCCAGTCAAGGTGTGGCAGCAGAACTGGAGGCTGGAGCAGCTCTGTGTGAGCTTTGTCCCTGAGTCAGCACTCCCAGAAAATCCTGGGAAATGGGACCAGGAGAGGAGAGAGCCCTTGAAGGAGCAAAAACCCAAAACCAGGCAGAGCCAAACAGCTGAACTGCTACAGGACAGGGCTGTAACTGATTTTTAAAATATATTCAGCACGTCATTGCTTTCCCATGAGCAATTAAAGCTTTGCAGAGCCCCAGCCTTGCCAGGAGGGCACATTTTTATGGTTTGTTTGACATCACCCCATAGACTGAGGGGGTTTGGATCATATATTTAGGTTTAAATGCTGTTTCTGGCTCTTTGTGGATGTGCAGCTTGACGGATTTTTCCTCCTGTCATTTGCTGGAGAAAAATATAAATTGAAATTTAGGTTGAGAAATATCAAATAGAAGTTAAGAATAAACAGTAGGGAGAAAAATATAAATTGAAATGCGTATTAAATCAATAGAAATTGAAAGTTTGAGATCTGCAGCCTTTATCCAGCATCCATTCCCCGCTGTTCTCCTGCTCTCCAGTCTGTACACTGATCTTTTCCCATGGAAATCCTCCTGACTTTTCCACTGCCTTTAATAACAGGAGAATTTTATGTGCCAGAGGTGTTTCCAGGCTCTTGTTGGTGTCCATTAATGCCAGGAGCCTTTTGTGCGTCCTGCCCCTCATCTTCCTGGGGACCTTTGAAGGCCGGAATTGTTATGAGTCTAAAATAGCACATTGGGGCTGGAGAAGAGGATTTCCTCCAGCTGTTCTGGTGTTGATGTGCCTTGATCTGGAAGTGCTGGGAGAGTTCCCATCTCCTGGTTGGAGTTCCCATCTCCTGGTTGGAGTTCCCATCTCCTGGTTGAAAGTTCCCATCTCCTGGTTCCCATCTCCTGGTTGGAGTTCCCATCTCCTGGTTGGAGCAGTGGCTGCAGCCCCTGTTGTGGGAGAAGGGAAGGGAGAGGGGCTGATCCAGCTGGGATCTGGGTTAGAGGTAGCACCAGTGATGGGGATGTGGAAAAATGCCCTCCCCGTCAGTGGGCAGGAGAGGAGGAGGCAGCAGTGGCCCCCCCAGGGATCCGGGGCTCTGTTCAGAGCGTTTCTTCCGGGGGTGAGGCTGCTCCCTGTAGAAACATCCAGTTAAGGGAATCATGTGTGCTCCCCTTCCAGGTTTTAATTTTTAAAATTCCTTTTTCATTCCCCTTCCTCTTTACCTTCTTTTCCCATTCCCCCCTCCCTTCCCTTCTCCATTCCCCTCTCCCTTCTCCTTTTCCTTTTCTCCTTTCCCCCTCTGCAGATGCTGAACCTGTTCGTGGCTGTGATCATGGACAATTTCGAGTACCTGACCCGGGACTCCTCCATCCTCGGGCCGCATCACCTGGACGAGTTTGTCCGGGTGTGGGCTGAGTACGACCCCGCAGCCTGGTACGTGCTGGGACAGGGGGGACCCCGGGCTGGGACAGGGGGGACACCGGGCTGGGACAGAGGGGACACCAGGGTAGGGACAGAGGGGACGTTTCCCAGCCCTGCTGGGACAGAGCAATGGAAAAGCAGGGACAGGGACCCAGTGAAAGCTGATAAATTGCTTTTCTGTATTGCTGCACTGGGGCTGGGACAGAGGGGACACCAGGATAGGGACAGAGGGGACACCGGGACAGGGACAGAGGGGACACTGCGGCTGTAATGCCGCACCCGGGCACGCTCGGAGCCCGTTTCACCGGGAACAGCTCCAGGACCTGAGTTGCTCCAGTCAGTTTAACATCGATGTTAAATGCTGCAATTCCCTGAGCGCTGGAGAGGAACAAACCTGGTGTCACTGCAAGGGCGTTTCCTTCCCGCACACCCAGCCCAGCAAGCCCTGAAAGCATCGCACGGCCAAAAATTAACAGATTAACAGCCTCAGTTCCACTGAGCCTGGCTAAATAACCGTGGAGAAGCTATTTAGCACTTCCAAAAGGAGCTTTTGGTTCCTGTATCCCATCCGGAGATGAAAATCCGCAAATCTCTGGCTGTTGGCAGCGCTTGAGGGAGTGGGAGAGGTTCACACCTCATTTGTGCAGCGTTTTTCTAATTGAGATCCACCTTGGTGGATTCCCAAAAGCCGTGCAGACAGCCCAGGCTGCATCTGAGTCAGGTCCTGCAGGCTCTGCTTCCATCATCCCGCCCGCTCCCGGAGGGAATGATGTGATGTTCCTCAGCCTTAGGGTGGTTTCCTGAAAATATGGGATTTCCTGAACCAGCCTTTCCTCATTAAACACAACATTTTTCTCCTGGAAGCCTCCTTGTAATGACATCAAACTCTAATGATGTGGGAATTTTGGTCTTTGAGTAATATTTCGCTCTGGAGTTGCAGTTGAGGTTATAAGATGTGCAAAATGATCAGGGTAAAATGAAATGGGCCGAAGTTTGGAAGTGTTTAATTCTTATATTTAATTCTCTGCTAAAATATTTCTGATTTATGAGTGAGTTAAAGGAGGGGATGGTTTTCACACTCTGGACAATAAGATGTTTGTTTTAGGCATTTATTTTTAAATTTTATTTCTTCCAAGACACAGGGAGATCTGCACACTGGGCTTAGGCAGTGGAGCAGCAGCACAGACCCCAGATTAAGGAATTTTTTTAAACTGAGTGAATGGCCGTGCCCAACGAGCACTTCTAGAGCAGGACAGATTTAATAAATTGCTTTTCTGTATTGCTGNGCAGGGACAGAGGGGACACTGGGACAGGGACAGAGGGGACACCGGGATAGGTCAGAGGGGACACCAGGATAGGGACAGAGGGGACACTGGCAGGGACAGAGGGGACACCGGGATAGGTCAGAGGGGACACCAGGATAGGGACAGAGGGGACATTGGAATAGGGACAGAGGGGACACCGGG